>SNQJ01S0016905.1:28630-68385 GCA_010110895.2 Picea sitchensis
CAATTTTTTCACCAAGTGCTTTCATTGCATTTACCATTTCTTCTACTCTCAGAAAGTACTTTCCAACTATTTCATCTTCCTTCATCTTCAGCTGATCAAACTGTATTCTATAGGTTTGAAGCTTGGCATCCTTTACCTTCTCATTACCTTCATAACTGCTAATGAGTTTGTCCCACATTTCTTTGGCTGTTCCTAGGTGCATAACTTTTATGAATTCTACTTCTCCAAGCCCACTCAAGATGGCATTCATAGCCTTAGCCTTGAAACTAAATTCCAGCTTGTCATCCTTATTAGCTAGCACAACTGGCTTTACATAACCAATATCTACCACATCCCAGACATCTGCACCTAAAGCCATCATGTAGGTTTTCATTCTAACTTTACAGAAGGCAAAGTTTGTTCCATTGAACAGAGGGGCCCTATTGGTCGAATTTCCTTCATGGCTTGACATGTTTAAGCTCTAGGATATACCCTTAGATAGAAGGGGCCAACTCTAATACCAATTGTTGGACAATTGAGAGGGAGGGTGAATCGGTTGTCATCGTGCTTAAACAATTATGCTTCTTTTAAAATATTTACAAGGCACTCAATGATGATCACAATAATGGAGGGAAATAAACAATGGCACATTCAGCATTAGTCACATATATGAGAAACAAAGAGATAGATATTTCCCGAGGAAACCCATACAGGGTAAAAACCTCTTTTTATTTATATGATAAGTAATAGTTACATTCTTTACATTATGATACATATGAGCACTAACTCATAATGAGGCTACAACCTCAATTTTGCAAGCTTCTACTTGCTGAGAGCACCAACTCTCTGTTTTCCCTAGCACCCACTAGAAGGAAGCACCAACTCCATGGTTTCTCTAGCACCAACCAGAAGGAGGCACCAAATCCCTTGTTTCTCTAGCACCAACTAGAAGGAAGCACCAACTCCCTGGTTTCTCTAGCACCAACTAGAAGGAAGTAACAACTCCCTATGTTCAAGAACCCACTTGAACCTCTGATGACAATAGTCCTCCCTAGCACCTCCCTACCACCTTGTTTTATAAAACTTTGCTACTGAAACTCATTACAGTGATATAATGTTCAACAATGGCTTACCAGACTCATCATTGTTATGCTGCATTTCATTGCTCTGTCTACCTCCCTGCCTTCCTGAACACATGACTTGCGCTGTCTGTTCTTATGCTTTTTATGCTCTGTGCGCTATGTCCATTCACTACACAGTTCCTCTTCTATTCAATTCAACTGCTGCACTCTCCTCCTTCTTCATGCATGAATCACCTTCAACAACAACAACCACAGTAACTCCAACAACAACAACAAAACACATCTCTCCTCTGTACCGTGTACTTATAGCTTATGTGCACCTTGTGCATGCAATGTGTGCAATACCTCTACATACTCACACCATGCTGATATCCTCCACCTCTCAAGTGTTTTGTCTGATAATCGCAACTCTTCAGCTTCTCTGGTGGTTCCCACCATGCGTCCAACATCACTGGGTGTTTTGTTGAGATTCCTCAGCCTCTCTAGCAGTTGAGACTCCTCGTCTTCTCTGGCATAGTCAAGCTTATGCCTTCTGTTTCAGTTACAGACTTCAACACTCTTCCAGCTGTCAATCTCCCCTATGACCTATCTTCATCCCATTGGAAGATTCCCAGAGACTCTTTAGCTCCTCTGGGAGAAACCATCAATAGTTTCTAGTAGGTACATTGTGAGGAGCAATATTAGCCCTCCGATTATGCTCAAATTCACCTGCACCATTGGATTAACTCTGAAGGGTATTTTCATTATTTACCCATTTCACACTTTCACAATTCAGAGATTCTGTGATGAGACATCTTGACTCTCCATGTCATGAGCTCCGAAAAGGATCTTGGCTGCTCTAGCTCCCTCCTCTATGTGACCACAGGCGCTGACCATCGGTTACAGTGACAATTCACCTTTTTGGTATATCGGCATTTGTATGATCCAGTGTCTTTACACTCCTAGATGCGATCCCCGAAATTTCGAGGTGGAGCTCATATGCACTAGGTCCTTCCTCCATGTGACCACATGCGGTGACCACAGGCTACGCTAAAAAGTGATTTGAACTCATGATCTTTATCGACCCTGATCAACGGTCCACGATCTCAATGAATCAACGGTCTAGATCTTTTCACGATCTCACATCTCACTGTTCCTTAGATGGAGGTTCTTGTCACTCGAAGTCACTATAGGTGAAACTCTGAGATGGAGCTCAGATTGACGGTCCATGTTCTTGGTGAATTGACAGTCCAGATCTTATCGTGAATTCGCATCTTATGATTCCTGTGATGGAGGTTCTCATCACTCCAAGTCACAATAGGCGAAGCTCTGAGATGGAGCTTAGATCAATGATACAGAATCCTTGGTGATCTGATGGTAAATATCTTTTCATGATCTGGCGTATCGCGAGTTTGAACCTCTTTCCTTTGGATTTCCCGATCTACGAAACTTTGAAATGGAGTCTTTGAGGTGCTCTGATTTTTCACCACGCGTCATCTTGATCCAATGGTCCACGACTGTCCTTTCTGACATGGTCTACCATATTCACCTCCTGGATCTAATGGCTCGGATCACACCTTGATCCAACGGCTAGGATCATTTCGCCATTTTGCATTTCACGATTTCGTCACTTCACAATTTCACTACTTCGCGATTTTGCCACTTTGCAATTTTTCCACTTCGCGATTTCACCACTTCACGATTTCGCCACTTCGCGATTTCACCACTTCACGATTTCTCCTTCTTATGATGAAGGGTCTCAAGCCTTCAAGTCCCGATATATGAAACTCTGAAATGGAGTCAGACCAACATATTTCGGCATTTCGCATTTTGCCTCTTCTTTCTCTTTAATGAACGTGTAGGTTCTCCCTGATCCAACAATGGTCGGATCTTACGCTCATATCTGACGCCTAAGATCTGTCCTCCTCTTCTGTGCATTCTTCTTTTCCACAAACAATTTTGACAGTCACTCTTCTTCCATTATCACTACGTTGCTGATCATGCTAATGTTTTCCATCGTTTCTCTTTCCATCAATGACAAGCTTACTCCCAACTGTAAACCTTCCAACATAAGGATAGTTAGGAGGACATCAGATTCTCAACCTGAAGGAGAAAGAAAAAAGAATAAGTTCCTTAGAATTCGAAGCTATAGGAAAGATCATAAGGGATAGCACCTTCGTGTGTGCAGAGACTCTGCAAGGAGTGCAGGAGTCATGGAAACCTATTAAGGTTTTAGAGAAAGTCAAGCTTAGGAGGGCGAGTTCTTTTATGCATAGATTCATAGCTACAGGGGTCACAAAAATGGAGCAAAGGTTGAGGCCTTTTGCTTTTGTAAATTCTTCCAAGTCCAGGAAGAAAGTGCATGCTCAGGAGGAGAAAAACTGCAGTCGAATCAGGCCAAGAAAGAGATTTGGACCATTGAAGTTTCCATGTTTAGGAAGCAGTGGAGGAGTGTGCAGGACATAAGAGATTCTGAGCCGTTGGATCTCATTCAGAATAGCCAACAGCCATCAGATCTGTTCAGAGCTACACGAGGTTTAAACCCTCACTCACAGAGTAATGGACATGAAAGTCCTGAAAGAGTGAGCACATCAGGATTTTAGACTTCAGGATTTTGGAGGTCTCGAGGATAAGAGGTCAGGACACTCCATGGAAAAAGTCCTGAAATAGAAAAATATATCTGGACTGTCTATTGGAAGGAGGACATGTGTCACGAGATCACTCATTTCGGGGGTTCGGACACTGGGACTCATAGAGGTGAGCATTTCAAATTTGCGAGTGGCGAAGTCCCGAAAAGATCACAACCATCCATCTGTGGAGGACACATGGCAGAGATAGAGAGTCCATTGATATTTCAGCTACTGGGGATTCGAGTTGACAGATATTTGTCTCACTGGGGGTCGCAAGTCATGAAATTGTGAAACGATGAGGACCATCCATCTTGAGGAGACATGTGGTAGAAATCCAGGATTTCGGGAGATTTTTCGAAAGGAGGCCATTTCTGCAAATCGAAAATCAGGAATTCGGGAGTCCCGTTGACAACAGGTCATGCTCTCATATTGAGAAATCCCAAAAGAAATATGACAGAGGTCTTATGAGGAGTGGTCACATGGACTAGGGGCATAGCCAGAAGGGCTAATGCAAGGAAATCCTTTTCAGCAAATTGACATTTTGGAGATCAGAAGGTCGTAGAGTCAATGAATCAAGAGATTAGGACACTGAGGGTTCCAAATCCCAAAATTCATGGTCATGTGTAGAATACCGTGAGGAAAGCGAAGGACCTGTGGATCGGGAAATTGAGATTCTAGTGAGGAATCAAAGAGTCGCTTCGGCTCAAGGGGAATTTGAACGATCCTGTAAGTGAACTTTGACCCGAGGGTTAGAAGGGGTTTGCATCAAGTTTGGTATCAGAGTAGGATTTCATTTGTATATTTCAGGTGAAGCGAGGAGAAGAAAGCAAAGTGTTGAAGACTTTGTAGATGATTGTTGCAAAACAACAACAGGTTTTCCAGGAGGGCAGTAGGAAAATCCCATTTTGCCAGGTGGGCATGGGAACAAAAATGAGGCTATCTGAGAGTCTCATGGACTCAGAGGTGAGTTTGAATCAGCCCAAGGAGCTGACAAAGAATGTGATCTCGGAGAAGATTTTGAATCGGCCAGAGAAACTGAGAGAAAATAAATATTGGAGAAATCTTCTAATGATTGGGGGAATTGAAATATTCCTACCACTTAGCTCAGAGGAGGCATAGATCTGTGTTGTAGATGAAGCAACAACAACAAGAGAAAGACAACTAGCTTTGACTGTCAAAAACGAATTGGAGCAGGTGTTAGAAGCTACCCAAGTAGAAGAAGAAGATGAGCATTCTAAGGAGTGGCTCAATACTTTTAGTCAAGAAGATGAAAAGACTGCAACGTTGGAGGTTGCAGAAGCAGAAGAACAAGAAGAAAACAACAAGATATTTTCTTATTTGTATAAACATATTGAAGCCCTAGAGAGAAGGGTGATAGTGCAGGGCATGCACATCCAACAAGTGAGGTTGGAAATAGATGAAGAAGAATTCTAGTCTGAGGAGCAGCTGGAAGAAGCTAGACATATAGCAGCAAGAGGAATGGTAGAATAACTGTCAGAGGTGATGGCTGAACAACAAACCATTCAAGAGGAGATTAAGGAGGGAACTGCAGTGGAGTGGACACTTAGTGCCACAGAGGATGAAGAAGATGACATGGGAGATCATGATGATCTGCCCATCTGCAGAAAAAAAAATGCAGCTGAAGAGACTGCCTAAACAGAGCTAGCCACTGGAGCAGCTGGACGAAGTGATTGAGAAGTCAGGAGGTTGATGATAGATTCAGCAGAGACTACCAGCAAGGAGAAGTTGGGTAGAGAAGAAGCAGGAGCAACAGAAGAAGCAGCAGAGAGATGGGGCAAGGAGACTCCAAAAATTTGTTTGGGATCCAGGAGGATTTCAATAACTGAGATGGGAAGCTCATGAGTAGGAGCTCATGAATTTTGTAGCTGGGGAGTATGATGCAGGAGCATCTCTCCATGTCAATCAGCTAGCCATCCAACCCACGTCAGCGCACACATTCAATGAAGAGAGGCACAACTCTCATTTCAAAATTTGAAATTTGAATGTAATTAATGTTGTAGGCTGTTGAGCCATAGATTCATGCCTTTGTGCAAGCATTGGAGTAGATAGCCTTGAATGTTTTGTAAGGCTGAAATCTAGATCCGATTCTAGGCTAGACAGCCCATTCAATGTAATTGAATAGGGTAGGTGAGTTTGGAGGGAAGAGATCAAAGAGCCCCCTCATGTAAAAGATCGAGAGATATTCTTTGTATTATGAGAGTAGTAGAAAGTAGAGAAGGCATAGAAGTAGTATGCAGAGAGAGTTGAGAAGGAGTCGAGACTTTGTTAAAGTTCATTCTCAGAACACCTTTGTAAAGAGGCATTTTTATTAATACAAACAGAAGCAGTTTTTCCTGCAAGTATTTCTGTGTTGAATGAATGTCTATGTGTGTTCTTTGTATGTTGTAGATGTATGTTAGGAATGCATTTGGAGGGGTTGTTTGATTTCAGGTTTGTATATCTTTGAGGCTTCATTCCAGGAGAGCGTGACAGAACACTACAGGTTCTGATAGCCGGTGCTTAGAGAGCACTTCTAGTTCTGTGAAATTTGGACAAAGATGTGCTAGGAGGGCATAGCAGCTGAAGTCATTAACTCTGGGAAGAGACCTCAAGGTTGTTGAACACCTTGGAGGCAGGACTGTCTAGAGGAAGACACAATGGAAGACATAATCTCTGAGGAGTTCTGTAGAGCTCTGCCAGGAGGGCATTGAGCATATGCACTAGTGGCATTAAGGAGGAACAATGTTGTCAATTCAATAGGAAGACAAAATCACTGTGAGATTTTGCAAGAGCTATGCCAAGTGGGCATTGAGAATATGCATAGGATGCATTGAGTAAGAACTCTGCTGTGAGTTCAGATAGAAGTCAGAATCACTGAAGATTCTAGACACTCTTCTAGGAGGGCATTGAGTAGGTTCTAGAGAGCAAAGAGAGAACTCTTTGAGTTCTGGAATTTGGAGAAGAGTCCAAGGAGAAGGATCTTCACAGGGTTGTTGAACACCTTGAAGACTTAGCAATAAGTTTCTTGAGTAAGGATAGTCAGGAGGACATCAGATTCTCAATCTTAGGGAGAAAGAAAAAATACTGAGTTCCTTAGAAGTCGAAGCTATAGGAAAGCTTAGAAGGGATAGCACCTTCATGTGCACAAAGATTATGCAAGGAGTGCAAGATTCATGGAAACCTTTTAAGGTTTAAGAGAAAGTCAAGCTCAGGAGGGAAAGTACTTTTATGCATAGAGTCATAGCTACAGGGGTCGCAGAAACGGAGAAAATTTTGAGGCCTTTTGCTTTTGGAAATTCTTCAAAGTCCGGGAAGAAAGTGCATGCTTAGGAGGAGCACAGTTGCCATCGGATCAGGTCAAGAAAGAGATCTGGACCATTGAAGTTTCCACATCCAAGAAGCAGTGAATGAGTGCGCAGGACATAAGAGATTATGAGTTGTTGGATCTTGTTCAGAATAGATGACAGTCGTTAGATCTATCGAGAGCTACACAAGGTTTAAACCCTCACTCACAAAGTAACAGACATGAAAGTCCTGAAAGAGTGAGCACATCGGGATTTCGAAGGTCTCAAGGACAAGAGGTCGGGACACTCCATGGAGAAAGTCCTGAAATAGAGAAATAGATCTGGACCGTCCGTTGGAAGGAGGACACGTTTCGTGAGATCACCCATTTCGAGGGTTTAGACATCGAGACTCAGAGAGGTGAGCATTTCGACTTCGTGAGTGGCGAAGTCCCAAAAAGATCACAGTCATCCATCCGTGGAGGACACGTGGCAGAGATCGCAAGTCCATCAGTATTTCGGCTACCGGGGATTCGAGTTGATAGAGGATTTGTGTCACTGGGTGTCGCAAGTCATGAAATCGTGAAATGACGAGGACTGTCCATCTTAAGGAGATGCATGGCAGCAATCCAGGATTTCGGGAGATTTTCTGAAAGGAGACCATTTTGGAAAATCGAAAATCGAGAATTCGGGAGTCCCGTTGACAAGAGGTTGGGCTCTCGTATTGATAAATCTTGAAAGAAATAGGATGAAGGTCTTATGAGGAGTGGTCACATGGACTAGGGGCATAGCCAGAAGGGCTAATGCAAGGAAATCCTTTTCAGCAAATCGACATTACAGAGATTTTAAGGTCGTAGAGTCAAGGACTCAAGAGATAGGGACACTGAGGGTTCTGAAACTCGAAATTCATGGTCATGTGGAGAAGACCGTGAGGAAAGAGAAGGACCTGTGGATCGAGAAATTGAGATTCCAGTGAGGAATCAAAGAGTCACTTTGGCTCATGGGGAATTTGAACGATCCTGTGAGCGGATTTCGACCTGAGGGTCAGAAGGTGTCTGCATCAGATATCTCCTCATGTCATCCAAAATTCTAGGTACGATGGTGTTGAAAATCAAACCGTAAACCTCTTAAGGCTCATAAATGTCATATTTTCATCCACCTTTCCCTTCATCATTCTTCACATTGCATTGCCCCATTAACCTTTCATGATATCATTTTCATAAATATATTTGGGTTTCACCTTATTATTTTCTACTTTATTCATTTTAGTATTAAAAGGGAATTTGTGATTAAATATTAGAAAATTGACATGTTTTCATATATATCTCAAAAATGTGTAAGCTTTGTAATGTGTAGGAATATGTGAAGGATTAATTCAAAAAGACTTCTTGAATACTTCCTCCACCATTCAATATTTGAGGAGATAATTCAAGCCTATTCCAAGGAGAAGATCATGGGGAATGGATAACATATCTTATCCAAGATATATGAGAGATATGTGTGAGTATTTGAAGGGATTATATTTTGTAATAATGGGAAATTGGTTGAAAGAAAAGTGGATTTGTAATTATGAGATGTTTATCTTCTTTTCAAAGCTCTCATGTATACAAGAGAGTTCTCTCTCTTCATGAGGGAGTAGTCATTGAGTAGTCATTAATATTTGAAAAGGTAGTCATTTAGTAGTAGTCATTAGGATTTGAAAGAAAAAGCGATTCTTAGTTTGATTCATGCTTTCATTATTGTTTCATGATTTTCCATTTGATTCTTGTAATGTAATTTGAGATTTCTTTACTGTTAGTGTGAGCTCACATGTGTCGTCTTGTCTCTCTTCACATGTTGTTTATCCTTTGACGCAATTTTCCATTCCTATATTAATTTCATTTACGCAATTTCATTTCAGTCGTGTGTTGTAGCAATTCAATTCCAAGTCATGTGTTTCAACTTCCTGCATTAGATTAATGATTCAATTTTAGTTGTATCTTAAACATTAGATTAGGTTAAATTAGCTTCAGTCATGCATATACTTTGTGTGTGCTTCGTAAGTCTACGAACCTCGGATTGACAAATTAGATGGTTGGGCAAGTACTACAATGCAATTAATACAACATTAGTTCGGTCCAACATAACGACTATCCTTCCCTTGTTACGATTGTTGTTCCCTTTGTAGGAAGTGTTGTTCATTTGATCAAGACAACTATCGTTCATTTTGTTACGATTTTTGTTCCCTTTGTAGGTGTTTCATCTTTGGAATATGAGGTATTGAAAAAGGAAGGTAAGAACTGATGTAGGCAACAAGTAAAATGCTTGTGCCAATGCCTACCATTGGTTGATGCATAGAGGTTGTTTTTAGGACATCTTTAGAGCCCAACATTTTGGTTTAGTTGCCAAGGAAGCATGATGGATTGAGGTATCAGTTTATTTATTTTTCATTTAAATTCATGCAACTGTGATCTATATGTGTTGGTAAGGGGTCATAGAAGCTACTTGAGTGGATACTCCTCATGTTCTCCCTGCCAACTATGTAAGTGTGAATTTCAATTTCTACAAAGAGTATTTCAATTCCTGCAAATTTCAATTTATGCAAGAGTGTTTAATTTTTTCAAGTGTGATCTACATGTGTTGGTAAGAGGGTCATAGAAGCTACTTGAGTGGAGACTCCTCATGTCTCTTCCAACTACCAAGAGAATTTGGTTTCTGCAACTGAAGAGTAATTGTTTTATGTTTTAGAAAGAGTGTTTTTATTTAAGTTTTTCATCTTGATTTGGGTGTTGTAAGAATCCTTTTTCAACATGGTTTAACAATGAATGTCATCCTGGAACTACTCAATCAGATCCTGGAAGATGTTGGGATTTCCTCTTCCCTAGAAGATGAGATCTTGACAAGGATCAAAGATTCAAATAATCCTCCATAAATAGTTGAAGATCCAACATCTGAAGACTCTTATGCATCTGATGATGAAAAATTGATCGAACAGTAGATCGAGGAAGATGAAGAGGAGTTACAACATGATATGAGTGAGGAACAATGCGCCTATGAAAGCCTTATCGAGCAATGGTTCCAAGTAAGTACTCGATTAGATAAATTTTGTTTTTGTTTTTATTCAGTTAAATCACACTCACAACAATTCAATTTGTTCATTTTCATATATTTCTATTTTTCATGCATAAAAATGAAAATGAACATAGTTTTACTACTGTTACGTGAATGGCTCCACTGGAAGTTTAATTACACATAAATAATTTTCAATTATAGTTAGCATATAGTGGGTAGGATTTTATTTACAAGTTTTTTTTATTTTTTAGAATAAGTATGCTCTCCTCTGCACTTTGTGTGATCGCGAGGATCAGAAAGTAGGATGACTGATTGATTTCAGGAAGATTAATTGATTACTGATGAAAAAAATGCCTAATCTATTTTTCCATCTACGATTTATTTCCATTTGCTCACAAATTTTTAATAAGTTTGCAAAATCAATTTTTATTTTTTAATAAGAAAAATAAATACATAAATAAAAATTTGCGCATCCTTCCATCTCCAAATCGAAACAATAAAACAATAAGTAATATATATATAATGTAAATGAATAAGAAGGTCTGCAATTTATGCAAGATAAGAGTTGTGTTTTTTTCATGCTGAAACTCCAAACCTAAGCAGGGTCACAACAATACTCTTCTTGTTTTTCGGCCTACTTTATTTTTGGTTTGCATGGAAACAACGCCATGTTTTTCTTTATTCTTCCTTTGTCCTATAGATGCCTGGAAATAACCCTACAAACAAACTAATCTCTATGAAAGAATATGGTATGGTCCCTTCCCCTCCAACAATGAATGAATGCATGTATGTTTGGTTCTTCCCTTGTATGTTCTGATCCCTAGTTCCTAGCTTCACTATACATAACTAAAGAAACCATCTCCGCCCCTACCTACCTTACCTAGTCCATCTACAAAAGAACTTTCCTTCTCCGATCTCTCCCATGCATGTTGGTTCCTATCTTTCCATTTGTATCCTTTAGCTGATGAATTTTAAATGCAAAGAAACATTGAAACGATAGTAAGAACTCATTGTTTTATTGGGTTGAGGTGTCCGTGATCAACTAAAATTTTCAATGTGCATTCCTCTTAAAGTAGTTAACAAAAAATCTGTTAGTAAGCATTTTTGAAGGATGAGGGAAATCTTAACTACGCAATTCTATTTTTATAATGATTTCACTGGTATAGTTGGAGTATCCTCGGCCAAAATCCACGGATTGTTATGATCTCTCAAATCAAAAATATATATATTCCGCATCTGGAGGTAATGGAACATTGTCACATAACTATTTTGAAATTTTATCAATATGTGTTGACTTTCCTAAATTTTCTATCCATCAACATTTTCTCAGTGCTTAGTTAGGTTAAAATTATTATGATGTTTCCTATCTGATGGATCCTTCTCTTATTTGGCAGAAATATTTCCTCTTGGTCACATCGATCTGAAACATCCGTTGACTCCAACAATTTCCCACTCACATGAACTTGACCGTCTTCGATGATATCTCACACTTTTGTTTTGCCTGGCAATGAATCGATGATCCGACGAGAAATATGGAAGGGCATAATTTATTTTTTGTTCTGATTACGACTTATAGTGATCGATTTACAGAACGCCAAACAAGTATGGAGGGCGAGAAGAATTTTTCAACTTTTGTCCAGGAAATTACAAGATCCTTAGTGTGGCATGGTGAGAAATGATATGCGAGTATGTGCAAGGTACTGATGCGATGGAGATTTGAGATTTTATGACACTGGTGTCGAACAGGTTTATCGGTATCCGCACAGAGATGAAAAATGTGTTTGTGATTTCCAAGTGCAATGGATAGAGGTTCCATTTGCAGGTCATATGAGAATTGAGTGGCAATATATCATCAACAATACTGATTGTGGTTCTGAAACAGGAAGTGGCATTAACTTGCATGCGTGATGGAAAACATAATTCTTGGGAAAGTGTGAATGTGTGATAAAGATCTAACTCGTTTTCCTCAAGGAAGGGTGGGAGTTTTGGTGGTCCTTTTTTTCCTATTCAATATATGAGTAGTGACAATGACTACTGCTATTACATCCATAGTCTCTGGTCTTCAAGATTGAAGACCATATTCCATGATGAACCAATTATCGATCATAGTAGGGAAGACAAAAATGTTGTGTAGTTTGCGCATAATTAACAAATGGTAAGGTTATCACAAAATATGCCCAATAACTATTTCTTATAGACGATATCCATTGTTATCGACGACCTCAAGAGTTTCCAAGGACTAGACTTACGATGTTGTGCCCTCGGGCACCAAAAACTTCTCATATCGGTCTGGGGCATTCATGGTGGCCTGATGGTGCGGGTATAGAAAGATGGAAGTTTTATGTGAAGAAAAAAAAGATTATTTCAGTGACAACCATTCTTTTGTTTTGTTTTATAATAAAAAATTAATTTTCTTTTATTTGTTTGTTTTATTATAAAAATATTATAATAACAAAATAATTTTATTTTATTTGTTTGTTTATTATAAAAAAAATAATAAAAAGGAATTTCATTTTAAACTTTTATTTTTATAAGAAAATATATATAAGAAAAAAACCCATAAAAATAAAATCTTAGGTCAAACCTTAAAATAATAAAAACAAAATTCTTAAAATAAAAAATTAAAAAAATTAAAAAGCATAAAAATAAAATCTTAGGTCAAACATAAAAATAATAAAAAACAAAATTCTTAAAAATAAAAAAAAATTAAAAAAATTAAAAAGAAAAGCTTTAGCAAATGGATTTCAATCAATTCTTGAAAACTATATCAAAGTAATATTTTTACATTTACACTAACTTGGTTCATTGAGTCACTTCAACAATAATCGACAATGGAACTTGCACACAAAGGGCAACAGGTAAAACATACTTTGTTTTTTATTTGATCTCATTCGTACTTATTCCTGTATTTCATATTTTTCTAATCTCTCACAGTTTTCATGCAGGATTAGTACTAAGATTTTACAAGTTTGAAGATGATCACATTTTGTTGCTGAAGTGATTTTCAAGAATCACAAAACTTTTGAAAAAAAACATGCTTTGTTGAGTGCTTGAAGGAGTTGTTACTCATCATAAACATCATGACGTTTGTTGTTACACATCAACCATTCATAAAATAATTTTGCATCACGAATTATTTCTTCCCATTTCTCCTTCAAAGAAGATTGGTCATCCTTGTGTTGAAGCCCATATTCCATTGAATTATCCTTCATGACTTCGCACAAACCTATATTTTTGAGTCGCATACATCTCTTTATATTTTTCAATTCATTTTGCCTTGTCAATAAAACTATCCAGCTCCCTTTCCATGGCTACATTGCCTTGCCATAAACATTGTTGCTACTGAGATATTTCCTATAGTCCTACCAATATTTTTATCAAAACTCACATTGATTGATGTGGGATTCCTTAAGGCCCACATTTCAACAAGTCTTTCCGCATCGACCTCAACACCTTATCTTGGATATAGACTAGAGTCCATTTTGAGTACCTAGAGGATTGCATGCCTTAATGACAAGTTCTCTTGCTGAAAATCATGGGAATACATCAATGTCCTTTGATTGTTAGATCTTGCAAGTGGCTCATCATCATATCATCCATTCACACTTTGCAAGATGTACTCAGGTACATTGTCACTCATTGATATCAATGGCGATTTTGCCTCAGATTGGTTAATGAAATTCATTAATGGATGGTAATCCAATGACTTCTCTTCATGCTCGACATCGACACATTCATTTGCATGACTAGAATTGTACCATCGGGTTTAGTAGAGGGTTAAGACTATGCACATTTTTGTGACTCCATCAGTCGTTGCAACAATATTTTCAGCTATATGAGAGTACCATAGTTCCACCTTCATACTTCCTCATTTCCATGATTCATCAGCAATAGTTCAGATTCCTCCACTTCACATTCTCTAATCAAACAATCACGGCAGTTGTAGCTACACCAAAAGTCACCTTTCACATGATCCTGTAGCAGTGACATATTCCATGCTCTAGCAGCCACATCAGTGATATTCCTATTGCATAGTTAATCAACATTTTGGGTAAGTGGAGGTATGTTATTTTCTAAACTTTAATCACGTAATTCCTCAAATGCTAACAATGAATAATTTGGAAAATTACCACACTGAGGTCCCTTTCCTTTTCACTTCTATGAACCATGCCAAGTTGCATGCAGACATGCAACCAAATCAGTTGGGGGGTAGGGGACTATATTCTCTATCATCACTCCATTTTCCACTACCATCATTCCATTATTCGTCTCATTTACCATTTACCAACATTTCTTTTCCAACGATTCTTTGTTGCACTTTGCTTCATAAGAATTGATATACATATTGGCATGATTCACAAATATGAAAAAGAGCTTTCTTATACTCAGTGATATTTCCTTATGCACATTGATAGCTTATCTTTTCTAGTAAAGTATATGGATAAATTATTATCATAACAACAAGAGAAAAAAATAACGAAATGAATGTTGTTAACCTAAGAACCAACATTCTTTATATTCATGGTTGTCACACAATAACTAACCATAAGAAAATGGTAGTTGTTACTCATGTAAATCCCATCCTAGAAACATTCATTATCATCACTCAAAGTCGAAATTCAGATTCCAAATTTTTTTTAGAATATCCATGCACAGTTGCATGTGGACATGCAACAAGTTCAGTCGAGGGGTATGTTGGGGCTCAGAAATGTCATATTTTCATCCACCTTTCCCTTCATCATTCTTCACATTTCATCACCCCATTAACCTTTCATGATATCATTTTCATAAATGTATTTGGGTTTCACCTTATTATTTTCAACTTTATTCATTTTACTATTAAAAGGGAATTTGTGATTAAATATTAGAAAATCGACATGTTTTCATATATATCTCAAAAATGTGTAAGCTTTGTAATGTGTAGGAATATGTGAAGGATTAATTCAAAAAGACTTCTCGAATACTTCCTCCACCATTCAATATTTGAGGAGATAATTCAAGCCTATTCCAAGGATAAGATCATGGGGAATGGATAACATATACTATACAAGATATATGAGAGATATGTGTGAGGATTTGAAGGGATTGTATTTTTTAATAAGGGGAAATTGGTTGAAAGAAAAGAAGATCTATAATTATGAGATGTTTATCTTATTTTCAAATCTATCATCTATAGAAGAGAGTGTTCTCTCTTCATGAGGGAGTAGTCATTGAGTAGTCATTAATATTTGAAAGAGTAGTCATTAGGATTTGAAAGAAAAAGGGATTCTAAGTTTGTTTCATACTTTCATTATTGTTTCATGATTTTCCATTTGATTATTGTAATGTAATTTGAGATTGATTTACTGTTAGTGTGAGCTCACATGTGTCATCTTGTGACTCTTCACATGTTGTTTATCCTTTGACTCAATTTAACATTCCTAGATTAATTTCATTTACGCAATTTCATTTTAGTTGTGTGTTCTAGCAATTCAATCCAAGTCATGTGTTTCAACTTCCTGCATTAGATTAATGATTCAATTTCAGTTGTAGATTAAACATTAGATTAGGTTAAATTAGCTTCAGTCTTGCATATAGTTTGTGTGTGCTTCGTAAGTCTGCAAACCTCATATTGACAAATTAGATGGTTGGGCAAGTACTACAATGTAATTAATACAGCATTAGTTCGGTCCAACATAATGACTATCATTCCCTTGTTACGATTTTTGTTCCCTTTGCAGGTAGTGTCATTCATTTGAACGAGACAACTGTTGTTCCTTTTGTTACGATTGTTGTTCCCTTTGTAGGTGTTGCATATTTGAAGGATGAGGTATTGAAAACGAAAGGTAATAACCTACGTAGGAAACAATTAAAATGCTTGTGCCAACGTCTACCTTCTATTGATACATAGAGGTTATTTTTAGGACATATTTAGAGCCTAACAAAACAATGAACATGACTTTGTTTATGAAGATGAGAAATCTAATCCTTTTACATTCAGTTTATACAAAGGCTTCTTTAGGGAATTATCTCTTATTTGTTTCCAGGAAAATCTTCAGCAGACAGGTGTAGTATCTAAAATTCCTTAGAGAATGAAAATTCACTAGTTGTTTATGGATATTATTAGCTATGAATTGATAAAACATGATTCAAAATGATAGACCAGACTCTGACTAAAAAAAAGGTCAAAATGAAACCAAGCATGACTTCGACCACATGTTTGTCATTATCTAGACCTAAAATTTGAATCAACAGGGAACATACCCATTGGAATTCAATAACCATTATACTCACATTCATTGGCAAAGGAAGACTATCTGAAAAATGTTATGGTTTTACAATTCTCTGTAAAAATAGATCTCGGACCTCTGATGGCCATTCTCTATATACCCTAACTAGATTTTCTTCATTGAATGGTTTAGACATTGCGGAGAAAGACTTTGGTATACCAAGGGAATCTTGAATTGATGGACTCTCTACCCTAACCATGATGTCAGACCCTCGTTTATTCATGATGACTCTTTCTTCATGTGAATACTGTTTGGCACACTAACCTATAAATTTAGGAAAGGGGAAAGTGATTTCGACATCATAAGGGACTATTGTGGCCAGGGACTGCTTCAAGAAACGATATACACCTTCCTACATTACAAGACAGGTTGCTTCTGGACACAGAGATGGGCGAAATGGCGATTTCAGTATCAAAAACATCTGAATCTCGTTCAATTAGGGCTTCTTCATTCACCACTGGGTCTTGTTCTGTAACTGAAGTTATGATAAGATGCATGGTTGCAATGAAAAATACCTAGGAATGAGCATAAATGGCATGAAATTGGAATATTGTTGAGTTGCAGTTGAACAAGGGTGGTCACGCCAAGCTTCAAATGGTCCAATGTTCAGAAAATAATAAAATAACCAAAAAAATGACCTTTTATACATTTCCAAATTTTGGGGGTGTGAGGAAGTGGTTTCGGGAAACCTGCTTTTCAACCCAAAATTCACCTGGTGGCACCATGTAGCCCTGAATGAAAACCATGGTTTAAATTTTGGCCCTCTTTCCAAAATTAACCTCTGCATAGTCTCTCCCCCCAAAATTATCCTTGACTGTCGCTCTAGAGAGTTCACGATCCACATCATATCAGTCCCAATCCGCTTAGTGCTCCTTCCATCTTTAATTGTTTCCTGTCGTATTTAGCCCCTTATCTAGTTAGTCAGAATTCCAAACCAGTTTAGCACCTTGCTAGATCCTGAAATCTCTATCTTCCCCCAAACAAATAATGAAATGATGGAAAACTTTGCATAGATCCTTCGACGACTGCCCATAGGAGAAGCATCTTCATCAAGGAGCCATGCAACCCCCTTCAAGGTACAAGTTAATTTTGATATTCCCATATTTGAAGGTTAGATAGACACAGATTCCCTAGAAAAATGGTTAAATCTATTAGAAGTTTATTTCTTTGTTCAAAATTTTTCCTATAGGGAAAAAATCACCTTCGCACTCCTCAAGGCTCTCCCCCATGTCAAACATTGGTGGAAACTTACTAGGAGAAAAGCTCCATAGGGGAATCTAGAATATATGGGGTCAAGCCCACTTGGGATGTTTTTGTGGATGCGGTCAAGGAACAATACTATCCTATTGATAACTATGAAGACCAATACATGAGATGGACCACACAACAACAAGAGAAGAGCCAAACAGTGTCGGAGTTCACGAATACTTTCCATACCTTGCGCACCAAGTTGGGTATCAAAGACTTCGAGCGACATTTGTTTATGAAATACCATGGGGCTCTACATAGGTACATCCAAAATGAAATGGATTTCCTAAACATCTCATTATTAGGAGTTACCTATCGATATGCTGTCAAAATCGAGCATAAATTTAGGCACCAGAACAAATGGGAATTTGGGTCTGCAAATATGCTACAACCAAAGCATGGTAAGGATAGTCTTAACCAACAAACTCTAGACAACCATTCCAAGACATAGGAAAATAAAGGTAAATGAAAGACGAAGAATGACACTAGGAAGTGGTGTGACTTCCAAAAAATCCCCTAGCACAACACTGATGAATGTCGCTTGAAATAGTCATTGGTGGTCGAGGTCAAAGATATGTTGCTGAAACTTGATTTAGAATATGATCCAGAAAATATTGAAAATAGATAGATCATCAATGCAAACCCCACTACCACTATCATGACCACAAAAATTCAACCAGAAGAATCAGTAGATCCTGAAGAGGGGGAGTGCCTCCTCCATTCATAGATGTGGGTGAAGGGGACCCTGTTGCATTTCATTGTTGATAACGATATCCAGAAGAACCTCATATTAGCTAAGACCATCACACATTTTGAGTTATCAACAGTACCACACGTGCAACCATACAACATTGGTTGGATTCACCAGGGATGAGATCTTTGTGTCAGCCAACAATGTCACTTGTCCTATGGCATCCAACCCTTCAACAATGAGGTAATGTGTGATGTTTCCCCTCTCAATGTTTGTGATGTGGTTTTAGGTCAACCATATATGTGGATACGTCATTTTGTCTATGAGTCTAGACCCCGTAGTGTCAATATTACTTTGGGAGGTCATCTCTATGGGATACCAGAGGTAGTTCCAACTACTACTCCACCAAAAAAATTATGCAAGGTAATCTATCATACTTCAAAATTCATCCTCTTCATAGTCTATTCAAAGGATGCAAAAAATACCACTACAACAGCTGTAGCCTCAACACCTTCTATCCATCAAAACAAAAAAAATTCTTCACCAACAATGGTGCCTACACAATTCCCCATCAACCCTAGAGACAACAGATTGTTGGAGCATATGAAACCCTACCAGTAGTGACAGTCTTTCATAGACCAAGAAACATAACTTCTCCAACAAAGCACGCAACTCACCAAGATTCAAATTCAAAAAATTCTTTCCTCTCCTCCTTGGGCACTCAACACAATGGAGACCATTGCTTCCTAAGGGGGGAGGATTGATCTAGGTGGATATTGGTGGCCACCCATCTATTCCAACTGGATCCTTTTACCAGTTTGTAGTTCAACACGTTCTTCTATACTACTTTGTAATTATGGGTTCTACACTTTTGGGGCTATCTAAAGCCCCACACATCCTCTAGGTGGATATATGTGGCCTCTTGCCTAATCCATATGGCTTATTTTGTATGTTTTCTTGTCAGTACATCTTGTTGTACTTCTGGGTCCATTTTGGGGCCCTAAACGTTTTTTTTTTTACTCGCCACAATAAAAATGTAGACAAAGTCAAAGATTGATGGTTGAATGTGTATTTCTTTGAAAAACCTTTCCAATGGGCTATCACATGCTTAAAACAAAGTTCATATGCAAAATTTACGACCATGGGAAGTTGATGTATCAAATTACACCAACTTACCCATAGGGCCCACATGACTTTTGGTGTTTCACCTTCTAAGGTTAGGTTTTTGGATTTCTAGGGTTTTGGCATTCTTGTTTAACATAAAAAGGCCTTCAGAGCCTCAGTTTAATAATGTAATGTCCCCAAACACCCAGGTCAGGCCACGATACATGAGATAACACTTTCATTCTCTCTATGGAACATACTATAACATACCCACCATCCAACTGAGCTATGCCACATAAATGTTTGAATTGCATGCAATTAAATATATACACACAGAACCTTTGTAGAACTTCATATATAAAACATAAACAGATAAATACATTATGTAAAATCATGAATTCATACTGAAATAGCAATAAACATAAACATGCAACATATACACGAAATACCCATAAACATACATATAGTTATAACCATGCATAGGATAAACCCATAAAACTGAACACGTAAATAATAATGCATCATGTAAATTTATCACACAATTGTCACTTATCTTGATAAGAATATCACCAACTACGTGCAGACCTTCCACAAACCTCCCAGATTTAGAACACACTGCTCATCACTCTCAGCAGTGGGTCACCCCTGAGTTGGGACTAAAATCCACCTGGGTAAAGGGATTCCTAACTAGGCTAATGGCTCATAGACAACATGAAATACTCCATCACAGGTGCCAACTCAAACTAACATCATGCAGTCCCTCATTCCCCACATGCCTGTCTCACCCCAAGAAGTGTGCCCCTTCTCTACTCAACAGTCCTTCGGTTGTCCCACTTCCTTTCCGGGCTTCAGCAACAGGCCAGACAGGAAGTCTTAGAGCGCTGTAGCTACATTTTATCACCCTCAAGAAACCAATTCCCAACAATTCTCTCACCTAGAGAGATTGATAACAGGTCTGACAACTCATCTCTTCAATATCCCACTGGCTTGACAACCCGCTTCTTCAGTCCAACTCCCAAGATAACCAGCTACACAAACAAGTATGGCTCTGGATACAGGTTCATGTATAGTGACATGAAGGTATGGAGGATAGATCAGTGATTTTTTGAATGCTCCTAGATGATTGACTAGATGATTGAATGATGGAAGGAATAATGAATGAAAATGAACTAAGTCCCAACAATGTGTATGCATGTCCCTAACCTGACACTTGTCATGTTGGGAGCTACTTTGGCCCACTCGTCCCCATCTTTAGAACTTAGGATAAAATAATTATCCATACTTTATGATTTAAGAAATATTAATATAATATTCATGTTTAGCTTAAGCTCCCTAACTTAGCTCCTTTTCCTTAACTTTTAGTCCCTACCCTTTCCCTAAATAGTGGAGTTTCGTCCCCCTTATGATTTCATCATGGTTAGTCTGCATGCAACTATGCATTTTATATTAATGCCAAGACATATACCAAAGCAGGGGCACTAGACTTTAACATCTAGGCTCTTCGGCCTCATAATCACAAAACAAGCTCACTAGCCTATAAAACACAACATATACACAAAGGCTCCCTGTCCTCAAAATCACACGCACTTAAATTGTTGCATGCGGTATCTTGGAATGTGCACACTTCTTCATTTTACTACGTAGTACATGCGTGCACTATGCCATGAAAGGTTCTTACAAAATTGATATCAAACAACTCACCAAGTTAAGTACATTTTCGTTTACATTACAATTGGTTTTGGCCTAGGGATATTACAATGCCCTCCCCTTATTTATGCATTGTCCTCAGTGCATTATGTACTCATATACGACAAAATTTTGAAAATCCTCAAAAAGATGTGTGTATTCTGCCTACATTTCATCCTCATGCTCCCAAGTAGCGTCCTCAAGACCGTACCAGGTCCATTAGACCTTTACAAGCCCTATGGCTCGATTCCGGAGCTGTTTGATTTTCCAGTCTAGAATGCATACTGGATGCACTTGGAAAGTGCCTTCTTGCTCAACCTGAATCACATTCCAATAAATAACATGATTAGCATCACGTATATATCTATTGAGAAATGATACATGGAATACATTATGAACAAACATAGATGTAGGAAATGAAATCATATAAGCTATTAGACCAATCCTCTCTAGGATTTCAAATGGCCCACAATAGCGAGCTGGCAACTTGGAACAATTTCCCAACTTCAGGGAACTTCTGTTGGCCTTCACTTTAAAGAATACTTGGTAGCCAACTTTAAATTCCATATGAGTTCTACCCTTATCAGCATATCTTTTCTGCCTGTCTTGGGAAGCCTTTAAATTTTATTTTATTTTCAACATTTGCTCCTCCATTTCCCTGAGTAAATCTGGCCCAACCACTGCTCTATCTGTTGGGTTATCCCAGCTTACTAGTGTGTTTCACTTTCTGCCATAAAGTGCCTCAAATGGGATCATCTTTAGAGATGCTTGGTACCCATTGTTATAAGGAAACTCTACCAAGTGTAGGTAGTCTTCCCATTTTGATGGTTTATCCATCACATACATCCTCAACATATCCTCAATCACTTGACTCACCCTATCTATTTTTCCATCTGATTCTGGATGATAAGTTGTACTAAAATTCAAATTTGATCCAAATCCATTAAATAATCCCTTCCAAAATTTAGACGTAAATTTTGGATCTTTGTCAGACATAATTGTCTTGGGTATGCCATGTAATCGAGCAATTTATTTCATATAAACATCATCAATTTTGGCTTCCTTGTGAATGAGCTTAACTGGAATAAAATGGGCATCTTTAGTAATCTTATCCACCACTACCATGATAGAATCATGTTTCTTGTTTGTTCTGGGCAGTTTGGTGATGAAATCCATGGTTGTAGCAAACCAGTTGGGTGTATATGCTCAGCCTTTACCTTTTGACATTCCAAACATTTGGCAATAAAATCAACAACCTCTTTCTTCATGCCTGGCCAATAATATTGGCTCTTGACAGCTGCAATAGTTTTCTAATAACCTCGGTTCCCATCATAAGGTACATTATGCATTTCTTTCAATATCAGTTTTTTCAATTCCTGGGAATTTGGTACATAAAGTCTTCCCATGTACATGAGAATTTCATCAGTATATATTTTGTATTCTTCAATTTTCTACTACAAATTACCTTGCTGTAATTTTGCCACTAACTCCTTGTAATGAAAATCTAATTTGGCAGCCTCCAAAATTTTGTCTTTCAAATCTGATTGGTACATGCTAATGGTTGCAATATATAATTCACACACTCTTTTGTTGAGTGCATCAACCACTTTATTCTATTTCCCCTTGATATGATTTATATCAAAGTCATATTCACTTAGAAATTCTAACCATCTTCTTTTCCTAGCATTTAGAGTTGGTTGATCAAATAAATATTTCAGACCATTATGGTCTATCCTCAGCTCAAATATTTTCCCCATGAGGTAGTGTCTCCACTTCCTCAAGGTATGCACTATGGCTGCCAATTCCAAATTATGAGTGGCATATTGTATTTCATTATCCTTCAACTTCCTTGATTCATAACATATAACAAACCCATTTTGACTGAGGACTCCACCAATTCCTTCTTTACATGCATCGGTGCATACAATGAATTTTTCATTTGGTTTTGCAATCCTTAGTATTGGAGAACTTGTTAATAATTTCTTCAAGTGTTGGAAACTCTTTTCACAATCCAATGTCCATTGAAACTTCACACCCTTTCTTTGCAAAGAAGTGATTGGGTGTGAAATCTTTGAGATTCCTTCAATGAATCTCCTATAGTATCCTGCAAGGCCCATGAATGATATGACCTCTGTCACATTCTTCGGCACTGACCATTCTCTAATGGCTTCCATCTTCTTAGGATCCATTGCTATCCCATCCTTTGAAATGATATGTCCCAAATAATCAATTTTCTTATAATAAAATGAGCACTTTCTCAAATTGTCATACAACTGATACTCCCTTAATACTTGCAACACCATCCTCAAGTGTTGTTCATGTTCTTCCTCTGATTTAGAATATATAAGAATTCCATCTAAAAAGACAATGAAAAACTTGTCTAAATATTCTCGGAAAACACCATTCATTAAGCACATGAAAATAGCTGGTGCATTTGATAACCCAAATGGAACCACTGTGAACTCATAATGACCATACCTTGTCCTGAATGCGGTCTTCCTGTTATCTTCCTCCTTAATCCTTACCTGATGGTATCCTAACCTAAGATATATCTTTGAAAATATATTGGCATCCTTCAATTTATCAAAGAGGTCATCAATCCTTGGCAGAGGATATTTGTTCTTTACAGTCACTTTATTCAACTGTCTGAAATCAATGCACAATCTTAATGTCCCATCTTTCTTCTTCATGAACAAGACTGGGGCACCCTAAGGTGACACACTTGGGCATATATACCCCTTCTTCAAAAGTTATTCAAGTTGCATTTGAAACTCATTCATCTCTGGTGTACTCATTCTGTAAGGAGTCTTTGACACTGGAGATGCTCCAGGCATTAAATTTATAGAGAAATCAATATCTCTCTTTGGGGGTAGTCTTGGTACCTCCCTGAACACATCTTCAAACTCTTTTAGGACTGCATAATCTTCCAAATTTGGCAACTTATCTTTAGGTGTCTCTTCCATATGAACTAAAAATATTTGACACCCTTTTCTGTAACATTTTTTCAACTGTAATTCTAAATTTTTTTTGATGGTTACTGCCCTGGGAATTCCCTGCACCTTCCTTAGGCTCCCTTCCTCATCCAATGATCTGGATTATTTTCGGCACGAAATGAGATCGGAGATATAATAAATAAATGCACAGAGATATTGCAGTTATTCAATAATATAACAGAAATGTATCGAAGATGCAACCATAATCACAGATATACAGTAATACACGATTTCTATTAATGAAATAAATGTACAGAGACTGTAAAAATACAGAGTGGAAAACTCGCTAGAATAGTGGCAGCTTATCTCTGAGAAGAGATGTGACGGCTACTCGCATTCGCAAGAAGATGATTACAATGAGGCTCTAAAGGTATTTTTACAATAAGAAGGAATGCCAAAAATCCTAGACATTCAAAGACCTAACCCTGGGAGATGAAGCGCCAAAAGTCATGTGGGCCCCGTTTGGGTAAGTGAGTACATCAACTTCTCGGGGTCATAACTTTTCCATACGATATTCGTTTTAGGGGTGTGATAGATTGTTGGAAAGGTATCATCGAGGAGATTAATTTTGGGGGCTCAATCATAGCTTCACCTATCATTGAGAACATCGATCATGAAAAACCTTCATTTGGGTCCTCAAAATGGCCCCGAAAGTTAAAACCTGCTAAAAATAGTAAATTGCCAAAATTGCCAGAAAGTCATTTTGAGCCATTTGGAAAAAGTGGGTGGCCACCGATATCCACCTGGATCAATCCTCCCTCCTTAGGAAGCAATGGTCTCCATTGCATTGAGTTCCTGGGGGAGAGGGAAAAACATTTGTTGAATCTGCATCTTGGTGGGCTGCTTGTCTTGCTGGAGATGTTGCGCTGCTCAGTTTGTGTAAATTTGTCATGAACCTGTTGCAGTTGAGGCTGCTCAACAAGTTGAGATACATGAGAGGACGATGTACAGAAGGAATCTTTGCACTTTGTTGCATCCTTTTCGACCTGCTTCTGTTGGATAGAAGGTTCTTTGGCAAGGCTGTAGTGGTTGCAGTGTCCTTTTGTTCTCCTTTTGAACAAATTGTGAAGAAGCTGAATTTTGCATTATGAGATACTACCTTGTGGAACTTTTTAGGTGGAACAGTAGTCAGAACTACCTCTGGTATTCTGTAGAGATGACCCCCCAAAGTAACAATGACACTACGGGGTCGAGACTCATAAACAACATGGCATCTCCACATATATGGTTGGCCCAAGAGAAAATCATAGACATCCAGTGGGGAAACATCACATAATAACTCATCTTTGAAGGGTTGGATGTCATATGACAATCGACACTGTTGGTTGACACAAAGATCTCGTCCTTGCCGAAGCCACCCGATGTTGTATGGCTGCGGGTGTGGGGTTGTCGACAATCCAAACTATTTGACGACCTCTGCTGAGATGAGGTTCTTTTGGCTTCCGCTATCAATAATAAAATGTAGCGGGGTCCCCTTCACCCACATCTATGAATGAAAAAGGTGCTCCCCCTCTTTAGGATCTGTTGGTTCTTCTGGTTGAATTGTTGTGGTTGCGACAATAGCAGTGGGGTCTACATCAATGATCTGTCCTTTACCATTATTTTCAGAATCAGATTCTGAATCAGGGTTTGGCTCTTTGTATTTGATCTCGGCCAGCAATGACTGTTTTGAGTGACATTCATCGGTGTTGTGCCAGGGGCTTTTGTGGAACTCCCACCATTTTTCGGTGTCCTTCTTTGTCTTCCTGTAACCCTTCTTTTCTTGTGTCTTGGACTAGTTTTTAGGAGACTGCTTGTTAGGGCCATCTTTGTCATACTTTGGTTGTTGCGGATTTGCAGAACCAAATTCCCATTTGTTCCGGTGCTTAAATTTCTTCTCAATTTTAATAGCATATCGATAAGTAGCACCAAGTGATTAGATGTCCAGAAAATCCATTTCAGTTTGGATGTATCTATGTAGAGCCCCACGGTATTTCAGAACCAAATGTCGCTTGGAGTCTTTGATACCCAGCTTGGTGTGCAAGGTATGGAAGTTATTGGTGAACTCCAGAACTGCTTGGCCCCTCTCTTGCCGCAGTGTGGTCCATCTCATGTACTGGTCCTCATAGTTTCCAACAAGGTAATACTGTTCTTTTACTGCATCCACAAAAAAATCCCAAGTGGGATCAGCCCCATATATTCCAGACTCCTCTGTGGAACTTTGCTCCTAGTAAGTTTCCCACCAATGTTTGACATGATGGAGAGCTTTAAGAAGTACAAAGGTGATCTTTTCTTTGTCGAAAAAATTGTGAACAGAGAAATAACCTTCCAGCAAAGTAAACCATTTTTCTAGGGCTTCTACATCTATCTATCCTTCAATTACAAGAATATCAAAATTAACTTGTACCTTGAAAGATGAGGTGCCTCCAAAGTGGCTTATTGATGAATATGTGCCTGATGCTATCGGCAGGCGTTGAAGGATGTGGGCAAAATTCTCCATCATTTCGTCCCTCTGTCGCATGAGAGCTTGCTCAAGCAACAGATTGATAGGATCGTCTGCTCTGTCATTTTTATTTTCTTCTACCATTGAGGGTTTCTTAGGTGTGCGAGAGTGATTGTATTCAAGAGAGACAAGCTCGAGACCCAACTTTCTATACTCGGACCTCGTCAGGGACATGCACTGAAAAAAAATGATCAAGAGTAGCCTGCTCTGATACCACTGATCCAGATTATTTTCGGCACAAAATGAGATCGAAGATATAATAAAGAAATGCACAGAGATATCACATATATTCAATAATATAACAGAAATGTATCAGAGATGCAACCATAAACACATATATACAGTAGTACACGATTTCTATTAATCAAATAAATGTACAGAGACTATAAAAATACAGAGTGGAAGACTCGCTAGAATGGTGGCAACTTATCTCTGAGAAGAGATGTGACGGCTACTTGCATTCGCAAGAAGATGATTACAATGAGGCTCTGAAGGCATTTTTACAATAAGAAGGAATGCCAAAAACCCTAGACATCCAAAAACTTAACCCTGGGAGATGAAGCACCAAAAGTCATGTGGGCCCCGTTTGGGTAAGTGAGTACATCAACTTCCCAAGGTCGTAACTTTTGCATACGATCTTCGTTTTAGGCGTGTGATAGATCATTGGAAAGGTATCATCGAGGAGATTCATTTTTGGGGCTCAATTATACCTTTGGATATCATTTAGAACATATATCTTGAAAAACCTTCATTTGGGCCCTCAAAATGGCCTCGAAATTTAAAACCTGCCAAAAGTAGTAAATTGCCAAAATTCTCAGAAAGTTGTTTTGAGCCATTTGGAAAAGGTGGGTGGCCAGCGATATCCACCTGGATCATCCAAACAAGTAAATGTATTTTTATGACAGTCTAGGATAGCATGATGTTGGTCCAACCAATCCATCTCAATTAGACAGTCATAGGAACCTAAAGGCAAGATGTTCAAATATGCCCTTGTGTTCAGTCCATTCATGTCTATAAGACATTACTTAACCATCTCATTAACTTTTCTTTTAGCTCTGGTAGCTAGTTGCACCAACCAAGATTTTCCATGCTTGATTCTTGGAAATTGCAAACTTTCCACCATCTTAGGATCTATATAACTATGAATAGCTCCTGAATCAATTAAAATAGCAAAGGATTGATTGTTGATCATGCCTTCCACTTCAATCATATGTGACTAATACTTTGCTTTCTTTTTGTCCAAGGTTTCATAGATCCTTGGTACATTTCTTCCCATGTCCTCCATTATTTCAGCTTGTTGTACATTGTGAACAATCCTCACTTTTTCACCTCTGTGAGGACAATCTCTCAACATATAATCTCCTTTACAACCCCAACATTGAATAGATGTCTTCCTTGGCCTTTGACACCCTATCTCAATCATTCTGTGTTCTCTAGAAGTTAACTGCCCTTGAGTATTATTTATGAAGAATGGTGGCTTAGTTCCCTTCTTCCTCTGATCCATCTTGAATTTATTTTTGTATTCCCAAGATTTTTGGAAGGATGGCCATGCTTTTTGTTGATCATATAGGAATTTATCTTGCCTTATGGTATGCTCCAATGTCTTGGGATCATCATACTGTATTCTTTCATTGATAAATGATGGCAATCCACTCAAATACCTCTGAATCTTAACTGTCTCATCCTTGAACAAAGAAACATACTTCAGCAGTTCTAAAAATCTTCTTTCATATTCATCTATGTTCGTACTCCCAAGCTTGATTTTAAATAACTCTTTCATTTTCTTGTCATAGTATCTCTTAGTCAAGTATTTCTTCTCAAAATACTTCTTGAATTCCCTCCAAGTCACATTCTTCTCTTTAATGTGTTTCACCTGCACAAGTTGATCCCGCCACATGGATGCCTTTCCATTGAGTTGGTAGATGGAAATCCTACCTTCTTCATGAGAAGAATAATTATGCAATTGAAAATACTTCCTCATTCCCAACAACCATGTCTCTACATGTTCATCCTTCTTTTGCTCACCATCAAATGTAGGAGGTTTGATTTTGTTCATTTCTCCTCATAGCTCATCCACCTCAGACCCCTTATGGTTCCTGATAGGGGATGGACTTGATATGTTGTGTTCTCTCTTATTGGAATGCCTCAGGGAGTGATGGTGATGTCTTCTAACACTCATTTATCTTATTTTATCATCAGTAGGCATGTGACTTCCAGATTTTCTTGAGCCACTCTTTTTATCCAACTTATTTTATATTATATTCAAGATCTGCATTAACTTCATGTTGAATTCATCCTGCTTCTATTTGTCTCTCATAATCCTTTCATTATCATCTTTATTTATTTGTACATCCTTCTACAAATTTTTAATGGTCTCTACCATATTCATGTTTTCATCCCTTCCTTCTCCATGTCCATTGGAATTTGTTCCTTCAATGCCAAGATGGACATCCATCCCTCTGATCTCATTTTCATGGTTGTATGTCTCATGTGCCTCCTCCATTCCTATGGACTCTGTGTTGATCCCGATCTGGTCTAGTTGTTGTTAAATCTGAAAAATGTGAAGACAACACAAGTTTGTTAGGTTAACTGTTTCAACAATTTCATGAAAATATGAACCATTGTGGTTCAATAATATATCAGAATTATTTCTTCTGATTTACCAGAGAATTTAATTCCCAAATCAATTTTTTTGGTGCATATTTAGATTCCACTATCCAACACCTCTCCAATGCATGCTTCCATTCTCAATTCCGAGTCTTGAGCAGAAAGTTATGGTTATTTGAAAATTGCTCATTAATTTTTCTATTCATTTTTCAACTTGGTGCAACTTTGCGTTGTAATTATGCAATTTCACACCTAATACATTGGATTTTTTGTAGAATCTAAATTGTGTTTCTTCATATACATATTATGGACAATCTTTTCAAGTTTCACCTTTTTCTGGGTTCTTGACTGCTAGTTACAGCTTGTTGAAGTTCTAGGCCAATTCGTGTTTTTGGTCTGAAATGCTATAGGTACCTTCTTTTCCATATAAAACATATTTAACATGCCCAAAAATTTAATTCATCTCTGGGAATGTCTTCTATGGTTCAATATATTTCCATTGAATGCTCCTAAACCTCAATCTGATTTTGGAGCATAGAGTTATGGTTCTTTGAAGTTAGTTGGGTCTTAAAATTTACCCTCCATTGTTTATGCATTAACTTTATCATAAAACCTTCATTTGATGAATGGTTTACACCATTAGAAATATCTCTCTGAGCTATTTTATTTGAGCTAAGAATTCAGCATGTGCCTTGGTACACTCTTTTCTCGTGGTTTTTGAATACTTAAAAACATTTTTAAGGTCCTCAAAAACGTACTGCAACAAGATGACGTTCAAACTATATAAAATGTCACAGAAATTTGCTAGTTTTACATTGTTCACCATCCAAATGAATTCCCACACACAAATTTCCACCTGGACACCCATATTTACCATGTGAATAAAAACCACAAGGTAAATCGTGCTCCACGCACCTATAACGACTCTACATCACTTCTCTGTGACGCCAATAACTTGCACGCACTACTTTTGTGTCGCACGCCAATATCCACCTTGCATAGTTTTGGTTATTTCACTATTACCTGTTGTGCGCTCTTTTTGTGTCACACGTTGATATTCCATGCAAATTTCACTCTATGCACTGAACCATTCCAATGTTTAGTGCATCCCCACCATGCACCAATATTATGCACGCACCATTAACTAAATTGTCGCGCGACAACATATACCGACATTGCTCGTGCACCAACCAAACTCCTCTGTGCTTTGCCAATACTGTGCACACCACATTCACCATTATTATGTGTGTGCACACCATGTGCACTTTAATATGTGTATGCATACCACTTAATGCTAAATTTAGCGCGCACACCAACATTTTTCCACGCGGCACCAAAATTTAGTGCGTGCACCAGCACACCAACATTTTTCCATGCAGCGCCAAAATTTAGTGTGCGCATCTGCACACCAACATTTTTCTGTGTGGCTCCAAAATTTAAATACCACAAGATTTTTACCATGTATCATTCATTTTCTGTTCAACCAACTACACACATTCATCTTTATGCCCATCAATTCCTCGTGAATTCCACTGCAGAAATTGGGGCTTTTTTCTAAATTTTTCCCCAATTTACCATAGACATTCTACAACTATGAAATTTGTTCAATTTCACCTCGATAAAAATAGTTCAAAACCTGTTCGAGAAATATCCATGGATTGACATTTCTGGAATGAATTTACCCAAAATCAATTCACGAATTGAGAATTTTATTTACTAATCTCACTCCATCTGTCATGGTTTCACTATAACTTCAAATTTGACCAATTCCAGGTTTGAATTTGCTAGAAAATATATTAAACCAATAATATCTCACCACTTGGCTGAATTTCTCCATTTTCTCATGAATTTAAGACCATAAATTGGGGATTTTACTAATTCTACGTCATTGCTTCTAAATTTACCATGGACACTCTGTGATTTGAAATTTGGCCACATCGAAATCAATCCTCCGTGAAATTTCTCTTCAACTCAACTTTCTAGGCCCATCCAGGCTCAGTGTTGAAAACTAAGGCTCTAATACCATATTGTGATGTCCCCGACCACCTAGGCTGGGCCACGATACATGAGAGAATGCTTTCATTCTCTCTACGGAACATACTGTAACATATCCAACATCCAACTGAGTTATGCCACATAAAATTTTCGAACTGCATGAAATTAAACATATACAGACAGAACCTTTGCAAAACTTCATATATAAAATGTAAAAGGATAAATACATTATGTAAAATCATGATTTCATACTGAAATAGCAATAAACATAAACATGCAACATATACAAGAAATACCCATAAACATACAGACAATTATAACCATGCATAGGATAAACCCATAAAACTGAACACGTAAGTAATAATGCAACATGTAAATTTATCACACAATTGGCACTTATATTGATAATAATATCACCAACTGCATGCAGACCTTCGGAAAACATCCCATCCTTATACCACACTTGTAATATCCCTCGGTCGAACCCAATTGTAAATGTAATGTAAGTGTACTTAAGCTAGTGAGTTGTTTTGACATCATTTTGTATTGCACCTTTCATGGCATAGTGCTCGCATGTATTGCACATTAAAATGATGTAGTGTGCACATTCCTGGATACCGCACACATTAACTAAAGTGCGCCTAGTATGGAGGTCAGCGAGCCTTGTGTATATGATATGTGTTATAGGCTGGTGAGCTAGTTATTATAAGCTAGGATGCTTATGTTTTGGAATTATGCCAGAGTGCCTAGATGTTAAAGGCCAGTGCACCTATTTTGTATATGTTCCATGATTAATATAAAATACATCATTATGCACAGACTGACCACAATAAAAGAGATGGGAGACTGAACTCCACTAGTTAGGGAAAGGGAGGGCCAAAATTTAAGGGAAAGGGCTAAGCTAAACAGCTTAATCCAAAAAATAATATCATATTAATATTTCTTAAAACATAAAGTATGGATAATTATTTTATCCTAAGTTCTAAAGTTGGGACAAGTGGACCAAAGTAGCTTCCAACATGACAAGTGTCAAGTTGGGGACATGCATACATATTGTGGGGACTTAGCTCATTTGGACACCTTCATGATCATTCTTATGATCATCTCTCCCATGATTCCTTCCATTATTCAGTCATCCAGTCAATGATTCCATGACCACTTCACTCACACAGTCCGTTATCCTTCAGACATTCATTTCACTGTATTTGAGACTATTTCCATAACCATTTCCGATTGGTGTACCTAGTTATCTTGAGAGCGGGATTGAAGAAGCGAGTTGTCAGGCCCGTGGGAAATTTAAGAGGTGGTTTTTCAGGACCATGAGAAATTCTCTAAGAGAGAGAATTGTTGGGAATTGATTTCCTGAAGGTGCTAAACTGTAGCTACAGTGCTCTGAGACTTCTCGTCCGACCTGTTGCTAAATCTATGGAAGGGAAGTGGGGCAGTCGAAGGACTGTTGAGTAGAGAAGGGGCACACTTCCTTGGGTGGGACAGGCATGTGGGGAATGAGAGGTTGTAGACTATTTGTTGAGTGAGCACCTGAGATAGAGTCTTTCCTGTTGTCTATGATCCTTTAGCCTGGTTAGGTATCCCTTTACCCAGGTGGAGTTTAGTGCCAGCTCGAAGGTGACTCACTGTTGAGAGTGATGAACTGTGTAGTCTAAGGCTAGGAGGTTTATGGACAGTCTGTATGCAGTTGGTGACAATATTTCCAAGATAAGTACCAATCATATGATAAATTTACATGCTGCATTGTTATTTACGTGCTTATGTTATGGTTTATCATATATGTGATTATAATTGTCTGTATGTTTATGGGTATTTCCTTGTATATGTTGCATATCTGTGTTTATTGTTATTTCAATATGAAATCGTATATTTACAGAATGTAATTTTTTGTTTACATTTATATGTAAATCTTCTACAAGAGTGTTGTATGTATATGTTATAATTGCATGTAGTTTGAATAGAAAATTTATGTGGCATAACTCAGTTAAATACTGGGTATGTTACAGTATGTTTCGTAGTAAGAGAATGAAAGTGTTCCCTCATGTAGTGTGTCTAGGGATGTTACAATATGGTATTAGAGATTCAGTTCCAATATTGATCCTGGATGGACCAGAAAGGTTCAATTAAAGCGAATATTCACAGAATATTAATTTCAAAGTGACCAAATTTCAAGTCACAGAGCATCCATGGTAAATTTTGGCACCACGCAGAAAATGTTGGCGTGCAGGTGTGTGCAGTAAATTTTGGCACTGTGCGGAAGAATATTGTGTGTGGATACATGTGATGAATTTACCATGGCGCGGTGAACACACACATAGTAATGTTCACGTGGGGTGTGCAAGTATTGAAAAACACAAAGGAGTTTGATTGGTGGATGCATAGTATGAGTATAAGTTGTCTCACGACAGTGTATTCAATGGTGCGCATAGATTATTGTGTGCAGTGGGGCATATTGAACTTTGACATGGTGCAATGCATAGGGAGAAATGTATGTGGAATATCAGTGAACGACACCAAAATGATGCGTAGTGGATATTGGTGCACAACGCAAAAGTAGTGCGCATAAGTTATTTGCATGACGAAGAAGAAATGCATAGTGGATATAGGTGTGTGGAAGCACAATTTACCTTGTGGTGTTGTTTTGCATGATAAATATGGGTGTACAGGTTGAAATTTTGTGCACGCAAGGTCGTTTGGAAGGCGATGAGTCTGAGTTTAATAGAAAAATTGCATGGTATTAGAGGAAAAAGAAACACACAACTACATCAGAACATTATTTAAAATGAATTCAGAGTTGCTTTGAGAATAAATAAATATAGTCTAAATTGCTAAGCCGAGAGCATCTCATAAATGAATTCTGAGTTTTATATTCCTCCGACTCAGACAGATGGAAGTGAAATATAAGCTTACAAGAAAAACATACTATTAAAGAAAACAAGACTCATAACACCACTAGTTAGAATCTTGTAATAAACAATCCAAAATCTGCTTCTGCATTTATATAATCATATTAATCCCAAAATTACAAAAAGGGAATGATACAAGTTGTCTTATTATAAAGGGACCATTTAAGAATAAACCTATCATCTGTGGGGCCCCTTACCTCTGCTACCAGTTGTCCAAAATTCATTGAAATATACTTAATTTTAGTTGAGGACTCATTTCAGCTTAGCGATCTCCTTCTTTAAAGAATCTAACTAGACCAGTTGATTCTCTCCAACACTTTCAGCCGTTTCAGTTGTGGATTCCCTCTTCAGCTGCTTGCTCCTTTTCTTCTTAGCAGCTGGCCTATTGATGACTAAATCCTTCATAGTAGGATTCAACTTGAATTCCAACTACAAGCCTATAACCGACTCTATGTGGAATTTAGTCGCTACAATGTAAGAAAGTACCCTTTCCTCCTTATTCGTAGGAAAGTGTAGCATGTTGCCTGAATAACCAGTCTCACTGGATTTATCTTTGTCCATGTACCTCAGTTTGTGGATACCAAAATTCTTTTATAGAGAGAAGAAATTCGATAAATTTGGAGATTACTCCATTTATGGATAAGATGATGCCTCCAAACTTGACGATTGGTAGTTATAGAATCCAAATTATGAAGCACAGACAGACTTACATACAAATATGTTGGTTTTCCATGCTCAACTAATCCATTTCAAATGATTAGCTTTTGAGTTTGTTACATGGCAGCATTCAGCTGACATCACATGGTTGTGAAGTACCAAACGAGTGAAACGGGGTGATCTGACTAGTCATCGCCCATTCCATAAGTGGTGGTTTTGACATATTGAAACAGGTGATACCGCGTATTGGAAAAAGTGGTTTCAGAAAACCACCTTTTTCCCAGATGTATCTCTGAAGGTGTCGCATGTCTATGTTCTCAAGACTTGGGTCTTATCTAGAATTGTCATGGTGATAACAGCAGGAAATCAGAAGAGATAATTATGATGTATATATTGAACCAAAATGGTTCATATTTGTCATGAATTGTTGAATTGTTAACCTGATAAGTTTCGATGGTTGCACGTTTTCCAGAATTAACAACAACTATATCATATTAGATCAGTGCAAAGTCCATAGGAATGGAAGAGGCATGGGGGAATTACAGTCAAAAAGATGAGAGCAGATGGATGGATGTCCATTTGGGCATTGAAGGAACAAACTCCAATGGACATGGACAAGAAAGGAATGAAAACATGAATATGACAAAGACCATTAAAAATTTGCAGAAGGATGTCCAAAGACATAAAGTTGATAATGTAAGGCTTATGAGAGCCAAGGAGCAATAGGATGACTTCAACATGAAGTTATTGGAGGGATTGAAAAAAATATAAAATAAATCGGTTAAGGAGAGTTGCTTAAGAAAATTTGGAAGTCACAAGCCTTTGGATGAGAAAAGAAAAGCAAGAAGTGTTAGTAGACACCACCATCACTCCCCAAGGCATTCCAATAAGAGAGGAGGTAGAAAATCAAGTCCATTCCCTATCAGAAGGCATAAGTGGTCTGGGGTGGATGAGCTACGAGGAGAAATGAACAAAATCAAACCTCCTACATTTGATGGTGAGCACAAGAAGGATGAAGATGCATAAACATTGTTGTTGGGACTGAGAAAGTATTTTCAATTGCATAATTATTCTTCTCATGCAGAAGGTGTAACTTCTATCTATCAACTCAGGGGAAAGGCATCCATGTGGTGGGATCAGCTTGTGCAGGTGAAACACATTAAAGAGAAAAGTGTTACTTGGAGGGAATTCAAGAAGTATTTTGAGAGGAAATACTTGAGTAAGAGATACTATGACAAGAAAATGAAAGAGTTCTTTGAACTCAAGCTTGGAAGTATGACCATAGATGAATATGAGAGAAGGTTTCTAGAACTCGTTAAGTATGTCTCTTTCATCAAGGATGAGACAGTCAAAATTCAAAGGTATTTGAGTGTATTTCCATCATTCATCAGTGACAAAATACAGTATGATGATCCCAAGACATTGGAAGAGACCATAAGGCGAGATAAATGCCTATATGATCAGCAAAAAGAAAGTCCATCTTTCCAAAATCTCTGGGAAGACAAAAAGAAATTCAAGATGGATCGGAGGAAGAATGGAGCTAAGCTACCATTCTTCATAAATAATCCATAGGGAAAACAAATTCCTAAAGAACCCAAAATGATTGACACAAGGAGTCAAAGGCCAAAGAAACCACTTATTCAATGTTGGGGTTGTAAAGGAGATCATAGGTTCAGAGATTGTCCTCACAGAGGTGAAAAAGGTAGGGTTGTTCAAAATGTACAGCAAGCTGAAATAGTGGAGGACATGGGCATATATGTTCCAAGGATCTATGCAACCCTGGACAACAAGCAAGCAGAGTATCAATCCCACATGATTGAAGTGGAAGGTATGATCAACAACCAAACCATTGCTATTTTAATTGATTCGGGAGCTAGTCATATTTATATAGACCCTAAGATGGTGGAAAGTTTTCAATTGCCAAGAAGAAAGCATGGGAAATCCTAGTTGGTGCAGCTAGCTACAGGAGCCAGAAGAAAATTTAATGAGATGGTTAATTCATGCCTCATGGACATGAATGGACTAAACACCAAGGCAGATTTGAACATCTTGCCTTTAGGTTCCTATGACTGTATAATTGTGATGGATTGGTTGGACCAACATGATACTCTCCTAGACTTCCATAACAAAGAATTTACTTGCTTGGATGAGGAAGGGAAGCTAAGGAAAGTGTAGAGAATTCCCAGGGTAGTGACCATTAGAGAAATTTCAGCATTGCAGCTGAAGAAATGTTACAGAAAAGGGTGTCAAATAATTGCAACTCATTTGGCGGAGACACCTAGAGATAAGGTGCCAAATTTGGAGGATTATGCAGTCCTGGAATATTTTGAAGATGCATTCAAGGAGGTACTAGGACTACCCCCAAGGAGAGACATTGATTTCTCTATAAATCTAATGCCTGGAGCAACTCCAGTGTCAAAGACTTCTTACAGAATGAGTACACTAGAGTTGAAGGAGTTGCAAATGCAGCTTGAATAAATTCTGAAGAAGGGGTATATACACCCAAGTGTGTCACCTTGGGGTGCCCCAGTCTTGTTTGTGAAAAATAAATATGGAACATTAAGATTGTGCATTGACTTCAGACAGTTGAATAAAGTGATTGTTAAGAACAAGTATCCTCTGCCAAGGATTGATGATCTCTTTGATCAATTGAAGGATGCAAATATATTTTCAAAGATAGATCTCAGATCAGGATACCATCAGGTAAGGATTATAGAATAATATATCAGCAAGACTGCCTTTAGGACAAGGTATGGTCATTATGAGTTCACAGTGGTTCCATTTGGGTTGTCAAATACACCATTTGTTTTCATGTGCTTAATGAATGGTGTTTTCTGAGAATATCTGGACAATTTTCTCATTGTTGTTTTGGATGACATTCTTATATATTCTAAGTCAGAGGAAGAGAATGAACATTATTTGAGGATGGTGTTGCAAGTATTAAGGGAGCATCAGTTGTATGCCAAATTGATCAAGTGCTCATTTTATCAGAAACAAGTTCATTATTTGGGGCATATCATTTCAAATGATGGGATAGAAGTGGATCCTAAGAAGATAGAATCCATTAGAGAATGGTCAGTGTTGAATAATGTGACATAGGTGAGATCATGCATGGGTCTTGCAGGCTACTACAGAATATTTATTGAAGGATTGTCAAATATTGCACATCCAATCACTTCCTTGCAAAGAAAAAGGGTGAAGTTTCAGTGGACACTGGATTGCGAAAAGAGTTTTCAACACTTGAAACAATTATTGAAAAGTTCTCCAATATTAAGGATTGCAGACCCAAATGACGACTTCATTGTATGCACAGATGCATGTAATGAAGGACTTGGTGGAGTCCTCGGTCAAAATGGGTTTGTTATATGTTATGAATATAGGAAGTTGAAGGAGCATGAAAGAAACTATGCCACTCATGATTTGGAGTTGGTAGCCATAGTGCATGCCTTGAGGAAATGAAGACACTACCTCATGGGGAAGAGGTTTGAGCTAAGANGAAATATTTATTTGATCAGCCAAATCTAAATACTAGGCAAAGGAGATGGTTATAATTTCTAAGCGAGTGTGACTTTGATATAAGGCATATCAAGGGGAAAGAGAATAAAGTGGTTGATGCACTCAGCAGGAGGGTGCATGAACTACATTCTACAACCATTAGCATGTATCGAAATGATATTAAAAGAAAAAAATTGGAGGCTACAAATGCAGATCTGTAATACAGAGAATTGGTATAAAAGCTACAATAGGGTAAGATGCCACAAAAGGTGAATAATTATAATTTGGGAATAGATGGAATACTGCTACAAAACAACAAAAATTTTGTTCCAAATGTCCAAGACTTGAAACGTATGATTTTTCATGAAATGCATAATGTCCCTTATGCAAGGCACCCTGGATATCAGAAAATTGTGGCAGTGATCAAGAGCCATTACTTTTGGCCAGGTATGAAGAGAGAGATCACCAAATACATTGCTAGATGTATGGAATGCCAGAAAGTTAAAGCTAAGCATAGGAACCCAACAGGGTTGCTACAACCTTTTCCCATTCTTGAATGGAAGTGGGAAGTGGTGACAATGGATTTTGTTACGAGATTGCCTAAAACATGCAAGTTGCATGATTCGATCATGGTGGCGTTGGAGAAGCTTACAAAAGATGTTCATTTTATTCCACTAATAACTACACACAAGGAAACAGATGTTGCTAATATTTTCATGAAGGAAGTGGCACAATTGCATGGAATTCCTAAAACAATTGTGTCTGACAGAGACCCAAAATTCACCTTGAATTTCTGGAAAGGATTGTTCAAAGGATTCAGAATGAATCTGAACTTTAATACAACTTATAATATTGAGTTCGATGGACATACAAAGTGGGTGAACAGAGTGATAGAAGATATACTGATAATGTATGTGATGGACAAACCATTGAAATGGGAAGACTACCTACACTTGGTAGAATTCACTTACAACAATGGGTATCAGGCATCATTGAAGATGATCCCATTTGAAGCACTTTATGGTAGAAAGTGAAATACTCTAGTGAGCTAGGATAATCCAGCTGATAGGATAGTAGTTGGGCCAGAGTTGCTCAAGGAGATGGAGGAACAAATGATAAAAATTAAGAAGAATTTAAAAGCTTCTCAAGACAGGCAAAACATTTATGCTGATAAGAACAGAAACCACAAAGAGTTCAAAGTGGGTGATCATTTTTTCCTGAAAGTGAAGGCTAACAGGAGTTCCCAGAAGCTGGGAAGCTGTGCCAAGTTGGAAACTAGATTTTGTGGGCCATTTGAAATCCTAGAGAGGATTGGTCCAGTTTCTTATATGATTGCATTTCCTGCATCTATGTTTGTTCATAATGTATTCCATGTATCATTGCTAAATAAATATATACATCATGCTAATCATGTTATTGATTTGAATGTGATTCAGGTGGAGCAAGAAGGCATTTTTCAAGTGCATCCAGTGTGCATTTTGGATTGGAAAATCAAGCAGCTCCAGAATCAATCCATAGGGCTTGTAAAGGTACAATGGACCTGGTACAGTCCTAAGGATGCTACTTGGGAGCATGAGCATGCAATGCGGACATAATACCCGCATTGTTTTG
>SNQJ01S0016905.1:68415-86311 GCA_010110895.2 Picea sitchensis
ATGGGTATATGATGCATTGAGGATAGTGCATAAATAAGGGGAGGGGATTGTAATATCCCTTGGTAGAACCCAATTGTAAATGTAATGTAAGTGTACTTAATTTGGTGAGATGTTTTTACATCATTTTGTAATGCACCTTTCATGACATAGTGCGCACATGTACTGTGCAGTAAAATGATGTAGTGTGCACATTCCCAGATACCACACACAGTAACTAAAGTGCATGCAGTATGGAGGTCAGCGAGCCTTGTGTATATGATATGTGTTATAGACTAGTGAGACATTTATTATAGGCTGGGATGCTTATGTTTTGGAGTTAGGCTGGAGCACCTAGATGTTAAAGGCCAGTGCGCCTATTTTGTATATGTCTCATGATTAATATAAAATACATCGTTGCATGTAGACTGACCACAACAAAAGAGATGGGGGACTGAACTCCACCAGTTAGGGAAAGGGAGGGCCAAAATTTAAGGGAAATCTCTAAGCTAGAGAGCTTAAGCCAAAAAGGAATATTATGTTAATATTTCTTAAAACATAAAGTATGGATAATTATTTTATCCTAAGTTCTAAAGTTGGGGACAAGTGGACCAAAGTATCTTCCGACATGACAAGTGTCAAGTTGGGGACATGCATACATATCATGGGGACTTAGCTCATTTGGACACCTTCACGATCATTCTTACAATCATCTCTCCCATGATTCCTTCCATCATTCAGTCATCCAGTCAATGATTCCATGGCCATTTCACTCACGCAGTCCGTTATCCTTCAGACATTCATTTCATTATATTTGAGCCTGTTTCCATAACCATTTTTGGTTGGTGTACATGGCTAGCTTGGGAGAAAGATTGAAGAAGTGGGTTGTCAGGCCCATGGGAAATTGAAGAGGTGGGTTTTCGGGCTCGTGAGAAATTCTCTGAGTGAGAGAATTGTTGGGAATTGATTTCCTGAAGGTGATAAACTGCAACTACAGTGCTATGAGACTTCCTATCCAACATGTTGATGAAGCCCTGGAAGGGAAGTGGGCAAGTCGAAGGATTGTTGAGTAGAGAAGGGGCACACTTCCTTGGGTGGGACATGCATGTGGGGAAAGAGAGTTTGTAGGATGTTAGTTGAGTGAGCACTTGAGACAGAGTCTTTCCTATTGTCTATGATCCTTTATCCTAGTTAGGAATCCCTTTACCTGGGTGGAGTTTAGTCCCAGCTCAGGGGTGACTCGATGTTGAGAGTGATGAACAATGTATTCTAAGGATGGGAGGTTTGTGGATGGTATGTACGGAGTTGGTGACAGTATTTCCAAGATAAGTACCAATTGTATGATAAATTTACATGTTGCATTGTTATTTACATGCTTATGTTATGGTTTATCATATATGTGATTATAAATGTCTGTATGTTTATGGGTATTTCTTTGTATATGCTGCATATCTATTTTTACTATTATTTCAGTATGAAATCATATATTTACAGAATGTAATTGTTTGTTTACGTTTATATGTAAAGCTTCTGCAAGAATGTCGTATGTATATGTTATAATTGCATGCAATTTGAATAGAAAATTTATGTGGCATAGCTCAATTGAATACTGGGTATGTTACAGTATGTTCCGTAGTGAGAGAACAAAAGTGTTCCCTCGTGTAGCATGGCCTAGTCATGGGTGGTCGGGGACGTTACAACACTTCTCATCACTCTCAGCAGTGGGTCACCCCCGATATGGGACTAAACTCCACCCGGGTAAAGGGATTCCTAACCAGGCTAATGGATCATAGACAAAGAGAAAAACTCTGTCACAGGTGCCAACTCAAACTAACATCCTACATTCCTTCATTCCCCACATACCTTCCCCACCCCAGGAAGTGTTCCCCTTCTCTTCTCAATAGTCATTTTTCTACCCCACTTCCTTTTTGGGCTTCAACAATAGGTCGGTCAGGAAGTCTTAGAGCCATGTAAATGTAGTTTAGCACCCTCAGTAAATTAATTCCCAACAATTCTCTCACCTAGAGAGATTTCTCATGGGCCTAACAACCCGCCTCTTCAATATCCTATGGGCCTATCAACCCGCTTCTTCAGTCCAACTCCCAAGCTAACCAGCTACACAAACAAGTATGGCTCTGGATACAAGTTTAGGTACAGTGACATGAAGGTATGGAGAATAGATTAGTGAGTGTCTGAATGGTCCTAGATGATTGATTGGATGACTGAATGATGGAAGGAAGAATGAATAAAAATGAACTAATTCCCATCAATATGTATGCATGTCCCTAACTTGACACTTGTCATGTTGGGAGCTACTTTGGCCCACTTGTCCCCATATTTAGAACTTAGGATAAAATAATTATCCATACTTTATGATTCAAGAAATATTAATATAATGTTCCTTTTTGGCTTAAGCTCCCTATCTTGGCCCCTTTTCATTAAATTTTAGTCACCACCCTTTCCCTAACTAGTGGATTTTAGTCCCCCATACTCTTTTATCGTGGTCGGTCAGTGCACAATGATGTATTTTATATTAATGCTGAGACATATACAAAAGTAGGTGCATTGGCCTTTAACATCTAGCCTCTCTAGCCTAGTAATCACAAAAATGGCTCACCAACCTATAAAACACAACATATAAACAAAGGCTCCCTGGCCTCAAAATCACACGCACTTAAGGTGTTGCACGCAGTGTCCTGGAATGTGCAGACTTCCTCATTTTACTACGCAGTACATGGTGCACTATGCAATGAAAGGTGCATACAAAAATGATATCAAACAACTCATCGGATTAAGTACATTTTCATTTACATTAAAATTGGGTTCTACCTAGGGATATTACAAATCATCTTCTTGTGAATGAGCGTAGCTGTCACATCTCTTTCCAGAGATAAATCTTCCACCTTTCTAGTGAGTCTTTCTCTCCATATTTTTACAGTCTCTTTACAATTGTTTCATTAATAGAAATCAAGTATTGTTGTATTTCTCTATTTTTGGAAATTTTCATGAGTGTTTCATCATAATATATCTGCTTTCATTTCGTTCCAAACATAATCTAGATCACATTAACGAGTGTAGAATCCATTGTTGCAACTAGTGTGTTGGGAAGATCCTCTAACATAGGAGTCAAGAACAAGGTCACATCGGGGCATGTAGGGATATTTCCCCTCTCTTCTTGTTTTGGTGTTTGTGGTATTGCTTCAATTACTACGTATATGGATGATTCATTGGTGCCATGCCTCTTTGTGAGGTAACACCTTCGAAGCTTTGGGCATAGTTAGCCTGCCCTTATGTGTGGTCGTGTTCTAATACTAAGAGGGGGGGTGAATCCATATGATAACTTTTATTACTTTTAATAACAATATGTAATCATTAATTTCATCAACAATATAATATCAATATATCATGAGAAGTATAGATCAACAGTGCACAATAACCAATCACAAATACACAATACACCATAATTTATGTGGAAACCGAAATGGGAGAAAACCGCAAAATTATTTTCTTATATATAAAAAAAATACATTCATTAGAAGCATAGACTTCCAAATTATACAATTAAAAATAGAACGAGGCTATGACCCACTGTTTACAGGCTCCAACCTGAAGGAAGCTACAACTCCCTAAATTATCTGGCTCACCCTAGAAGCAGGATACAACCCCCTACTTCTCAGGCTCCAACCTAAAGGAATATCCAACTCCCTGTATTCTCCAACACCAATCAGAAGGAGGATACAACCCCCTTTCCTTTCCCCTTCATACCTCCCTACAATATAAATGTAGACCAAATTATCTCTACCAAAATCACTGCCATTTTCAATATGTCTTTGTCAACCTGTTACTGTCAACCTCCCACTGTATCCAACCTGTCACATCAACCTGTCATTGTATCCAACCTATCACATCAAAATGTCACTGTATCCAACCTATCACATCAACTTGTCACTATATCCAGCCTGTCACTATATCATAAACCTTTAACTGATCATCAACAATTTCTATACCAAAAAATGAAACATATCATCCATCAACTGTATATGTACTATAACACGCATAATTAGTGTATCATAAGATATGAAAAATGTAAATGCTATAACATCAATGATGAGTATCCAATGGAATTATGTATCTATACCATATCATCAATGATATACAAGCACCAAAGAATGTTCCTCGTTCCAATATCACAACAGTGTTCCTCTAACAAAGAGCCATAACATCCATAGACCAAATACCAAGAATATGTCTCAAGCATATATCACCTCAACCATATGCATCCCTATGCCCAAGAGGCCTCCAAGATATGCCTTAAGCATATGCCATATCATACATGAAGAAATCCTAAAACAAACACATATAATACATACCTTTACTCTTGAAACCTATAACATACCATATCAAAATATATAATAAACCTGTTTTACCTTCAAACCTTCCTGCAACTTGAACCTAGTAGTCCTCTTCAGATATGTTGTGTTCTCATGGGACCAAGACCTATTGTCTAGCGGTTCCTCACATGATGAGCCCTAAACAACCCACAGGGATGCCTTGCGGGATGCTAGTAGTCTGACCCGTGAGAATTAGTAAAACCAGGGTTTCCTAAAAAATTCTCGCTCTCCTCTGAAATCCAGAAACTACCGCACTCCTCAGTCTTTTGTTGCCTCAGATTTATCTATCGCAAACTTAATAAACAATCACTTACTCACAAGATATATATTCAATAGAATGAATGTGTGAATGTACTTATGAGAGACTCCTTGAGGTGTATTTATACTTTTTCTTAGTAACCTCTCTCCTTAATCTTAGGGTTTCTTGAACTTTCTTGTTACAACCACTTTACACTTTCATTATGTTATCACATGCTAATTTGCATTAATTTCTCCCAAAACATCTTGTTCTTATGCTATCTTTCCACTTATATTTTAAAACTTTTTCACCAGCTCCATCAAGCTCCCATCACCTAAATCCTTCACTCAACTAATCATCCAAAATAGTCATGTCCCCCATGAGTAAAAAATTTGGCAAATATCCCAAACCTATAACTAGCCTTAATGCTTATCTAAATCCCTTAGTTTCATCACTTCACTCATTTTTACCCTTATTTTCATATTCCCGTTGAAAATAAAAAATATTCATTTTATTAAGCACCCTTATCCTATCCACAAAGTCATGTGTTAAGCCTCATATGCCCAAAGTCCTTAGAAAATAGAAAAATGGTTTATTATTATTAATATAAATATTTTTATATTAAAATATTTGATCAAATATTTAATTGATGGCATCATGTCAAATCATGGGCACCAATCTCGATTTATAATATGGAAACGTCAAAGGGTGGATGGAAGGAGCACATACATATCGGGCATAGAATTAACGCAGAGGTTAATTATGTGAAGGAGGGATGATATATAAACCGATGGTTTTTGGTTGGGGAGACTTGTACTTATGTGGTGAATATCGGGGGAAAAATTAGTGTGGATTACACCACTCCAACCCAAGCCCAATACAATAAATTCACCCATTTATCGTATAGTTTATGTGCAGCATATTCTTGAGGAATGCATTTCAATAATAATTATGGAATTTCCAATAAATGAGATTCTTCCTCACGGTGAAAAGGTTTTACAGAGGTAAAATTTAAGTTTTACAAATTAAAGAGATTAATGTTTAGCTCCATGGAAAATAATTAAATGGGAAGCTGCACGTGAAAGAAAGACTTGGATAATTCTTTATCCAAAGGTTTTACAAAAGTAAAAGAAGAAGATCAAAAGTATTTTACCAAAGATGGTAAACAAGACATGGTTTTCAAAACCATGGGAAATAGACAGAGTAAATGTTTTTCACAGTGAAATGGTAAATTCGAAAAAACAAGACACAGTAAATGTCTTTCACAGTGAAATGGTAAATTGAGAAAAACAAGACATGGTTTTCAAAACCATGGGAAGCAAGCAATAAATGGTTTTTCAAAACCATGGGCATGAATTAAATTATGGAAATTTAATTTTAAAGGACAAAAAATATTTGAGAATTATTGTTATTCAAATATATTATTCCCAAATATTTAACGAAAATATGGATAAATAAAATTAGATTTGGAAAAAGCACAAGTGACATTTCAAAGAGGGTGGCAATCAGTTTCCACAACAGCTGAGACTTACAGGATGATTTTCAGATGAACCAGAATGAGTTTTCAAAATTCAAAGGAGGTTATTGTCAAGCACGAACCCTAGAACATTAACCTTATTCATTTTTCACACAGGTGTCATCGATTGGGATATTTGAGGGAATCTTAGGGCCATATTTTTCTGTTATGATTTCTTGTTCGAGACATGTTTTTGTGACACATATTTTACAAGAAAATGAGAGATATTTTTCTTCAAAATGAGCTTATGTACAAAAACCATTCTCATATTTTACACAACTATTATAGTTTGGTAATTACAGGTGGAGTTTTAAAGCCTATTTTTTCTCTTGAAAAACAAGAGATCAGTTAAACGTGTCATGTTCTATTTGTAACTGTTTTTATTTTTGGGAAGAAGCTGAAACGTTTCAGTTCAGCTATTGTAATCGGTTTCTAATTAAAAGGAACTCGAAATTGTATAAATTATAGATTTTTTGAATGTATTAATGTTGGAAGAAGTGCAAGGGCACCTTTTTGTTGTTTCTAAACTCTATTGTAATTTTCTGGAGTTGAATTGAATATATATGCAGAAGCTTTTGAAGTCTCTATGAATTTTTTTTAATGGTGGTGATATGAGTTTTGTCTCCTTTAATTGTATGTATTTCTTGTGTTCTTTATTTCCATTTACATTTTCTTATGTTTAAATTAGAGAGTCAAAGGCCCAAAATTCATCCTATGATGCTCTCGGCTTAAGTAATTTAAACTATGTAATTTTCTTCCTAGCTAATTCATAATTCATTTATGTAATGCTCTGATGCAGTTATTTGTTTTCTCCTTCTTCCTAAACTCTTCTTAAAATCAATTTGTAACTCTGATTCATCACCTCATTTAGCCTTTATCCTTTGGATAAATCTACCGTCCAGTCATTATTTTCATTCACTTTCAGAATTTCGACTCCATAGCCCTGAGTGTCCCTTCCCTTCCTTGCCAACAACTTTATATAAACCCCAAAAGCAAACCAAATCTTTCCACTGATTTCCAAAGATATATCGAGTGACATGAGAGAGCCCTCTCTGAGTTGAGTAGGCTAGTGCCCATCTCTAAAGTAGGTTGAAACAGTTACCTCTATCGTTTTTCTATCAGCCAGACAAAATTTATAGAGTGCTAACATTCTGGCACCGTTGTCGGGGACAGAAGGTGAAACCTTCCCTGGAAGAAATGACAAAGTTTAGATCTAGGTACTGATGGTGAATAGTATTCAAACAAAGAAAGGTTGTACATAATTCACCTGGTGACTCCATTTTCAAGAATCTAGAATTCAAATTTGTATGCTGACTCCACTATCCAAAGACTTAGCAGCCTGAAGATTTTATTGGTGACTCCACTCAAGCTTCAAATTTGATTCAAAGACTCCACTAGAAGATGATATCCCTTGACAGAGGTATGAAAGGAAATCATGGGAGAAAACAAGTACCTAAAGTTGATTTGTTTCCAAACATAATATGTTTTGTTATTAATTACTTGTTTTCCTTTCCTGAACATGCTAAACATTTTTTTCTTTACCTGCTGCATTCAAATTATGATCATGAGAGTCTTGCAATTGTATATCCTCCTCCTAAATTTGTACATATATCTCCTCAGTCTATCACTGATTTTGATCAAAATTTTCCATCTAAGCCATGTGATGACCATAACCAGGTTGATGAGCCTCATGAAACTAAGGCTGATATTTCACCTCTTGTACTTGATCCAACACCCTCCAAGATTCAGCATAGATACAAACCCTTAAAATTACCTCACATCCTTCATGAGTTTCCTCCAAAGCACTATACGTACCTACCTGTGTTTGATGGAGAACCTGATGCCATCAAAGTTGAAAAACACATCCATGATTTTGAACATTTTATAGATTTGTTTGAGATTGATCATGATGTTGTTTGTATGAGGGCCTTCTGTCAATCCTTGAAAGGGGAAAGAAGAAATCTTTGGATCTACATATTACAAAGTTCTATGCCTTGACAAGGCACAACAATGAAACTATTTAGACATTTAGCAAGAGGTTTTCTAGTATTTATTACAAATTTCCCAAAGAAATTCAAACCACTGAAGCTGCTGCCATGCTCCATTATACAACAACTCTTCATCCATATGTGTCTTTCCTCCTGATGGAAGAAAGGCCTAAGTCCTTACAACAAATGTTTAATGATGCTTAGGAGATTCAACACAATATCCAAGCATGTAAACATGTTCGAAATGAGGATTTAGATGCTAAAGAACATGACAATGAATATGAACAGAAAACAATTGATTTGAATCTTGAGCAGAGAGTTAATAATATCATATGCCCTCTTGAAGTTTTTAATGCCAATGATTATGAAAAATATTATATTCCAATTGTTGAAAGAGGACGTGTTGATTTACCTTCTGATCCATCCCATGATAAGAAGGGTCTGATTGTTTTATGTATTCATTTGTAGACAGTCAAGAAGATGAATTTGCAAGTCATCTTGTTGAAGAGAAGGTTGATGTTTCGAGTTTTTTCTTGTTAGATGACATTGAAGATGTTGTTGATTTGCCTATATATGATGAATATGATGGTGATTGTGATGTTGAATTCCTAGAACAACTAGTTGTATGTTCTCTATCAGAAAATGCTCATTTTCAGCAGTGTAATGAGAGCAATCAGCCTACATATCACAGTTACAAAGAAGAAAGTATTGAATCAGCTAAAGGGAATTCTTTACCTTTATGTTTTTCTTCATTTAAACTGTTGAAAGAAAATTCTAAGATCGTCATTGAAGCAAATGAATGTGTGTTGATGCCAAATCACACTAATTCATTGAAAACAATTGACAAGAAATTGCGACAATCTTCTCATGTGTTTGATGACTCTATTACTTGTTATGTAGAAGGTCTTGTCAGTACAAAATTCTAGCCATTGGTCGAAGATGAATCTGAAAATGAGTGTGTTCAACAATCCAAAGAAATTGAAAAATGTGCATATGACAGTAGTGAAGAAAATGAAGAAAGTTTTGAATTAGGTGAAAGAACCTTGCCATTGTGTTTTGCTTCTTTCAAATTGTTGAAACAAAATGTTTATATTGTTTCAAATTAGAAATACTCCAGGCATAATGTTGAATATGAAGAGAGAAGTGGACTTGCAAATGAAAACTATCTTCCATTATTTTTTTCTTCCTTTGAATTGTTGAAAGCAAATCATGAGATAACAGAGGAAGCAGGGAAGTCTGACTGCATTCACAGTGGCATTGTTTTACATGAGAAAATTGTTATCATTGAGGAAGACCAAAAACCTTCTCATACATTTAATGACCATGTTGTTGATTACATGGAATGTTATTTAAGTTCATATTTGCATCTTGTGCTCAACTACCGACTTGGAAATAAATATTATGGTCAATCAACGTCCATGTTAGATATGGATTTCTTTCCACCAGGGGGTTCATTTCATCAAGAACTATCTTCTAATTCAAAAGATTTTTATTTACAATAGTCTCAACATCTTTTTCAGCCTCTTGGTGGAAATCAATAGGTTAAATCACATGAAAACAAGAATGTAGTGGAAGGGGTGAAACATGATTGTTGTTCTGTGCATGTTTTAGAAAATCCATTTGTAATTTTGTTGGAGGCAGTAAATAGTCCAAATTTTTTTAATTTTTTGAGATTTGGATTTATGGATGAATTTTTTAATGAATTATCAGTAAAGAGGATTTGGAACAAGCAATTGAAAAGCAAAAAAACAGTTGATAAAATGATGGCATGGCTACATTGGCCTTATAATTTCACTTGATTGGCAGTTCATTTCAACAGTTAGGGTAGGTAGGATTGTGTGAATAAACTTGTTGCTCAAGCTTTTTTTAGTTTGGATTTCTAGTAGTGTGTATAGTCATATTTTAGCGGTGTATTCAGTGTTCAGTATCTAGTTGAGAACAATGTGCAGAGTTTGGTTTTCAACAGACACTGGTGACAGGTCAGAGTAGGGTACACACACATGTTTTTGGAGTAGCCCAATGGATCAGGCATCGGGTCTACACGTTATTTTCTACCTCACTGGGAGGATAACATCCCCATTTGGAGCCTATGTTATCACATGCTAATCTGGATTAATTTTTCCCAAAGCATCTTGTCCTTGTGCTATCTTTCCACTCATATTTTAAAATTTTTTCACCAGCTCTGTCAAACTCCCATCACCTAAGTCCTTCACTCAACTGATCATACAAAATGGTCATGTCCCCCATGAGTAAAAAATTTGGCAGATATCCCAAACCTATACTTAGCCTTATTGATCATCTAAATCCCTTAGTTCCACCACTTCATTCATTTTTACCCTTATTTTCATATTCCTGTTGAAAATAAAAAATATTCATTTTATTAAGAACCCTTATCCTATCCACAAAGTCAGGTTTTAAGACTCATTTTCCCAAAGTCCTTAGAAAATAGAAAAAGGGTTTATTATTATTAATATAAATATTTTTATATTAATATTTGATTCAATATTTAATTTATGGCATCACGTCAAATCATGGGAATGAATATCGATTTATAATATGGAAAAGTAAAAGGGTGGATAGAGGGCGCACATACATATCAGGCATAGAATTAACACGTAGGTTGATTATGTGAAGGCGGGCCGATATATAAACTAGTGGTTTTTTGTTGGGGAGATGTATCCTTATGTGGTGAATATCGGGGGTAAAATTAGTTTGGATTAAATCACTCCAGCCCAAGCCCCATATAATAAATGCAACCATTTATCATATAGTTTATGTGTGGCATATTCTCCAGGAACGCATTTCAATAATAATTATGGGATTTCCAATAAATCAGATTCTTCCTCACAATGAAAAGGTTTTACAGAGGTAAAATTTAAGTTTTACAAATTAAAGAGATTAATGTTTAGTTCCATGGAAAAGAATTAAATCGGAAGATGCACTTGAAAGGAAGACTTGGATAATTCTTTATCCAAAGGTTTTACAGAAGTAAAAGAAGAAGATAAAAAGTATTTTACCAAAGATGGTAAACAAGACATGGTTTTCAAAACCATGGGAATCAGACACAATAAATTCTTTTCACAGTGAAATGGTAGATTGGAAAAAACAAGACATAGTAAATGTTTTTCACAGTGAAATGGTAAATTGGGCAAAACAAGACATGGTTTTCAAAACCATGGGAAGAAAGCAATAAATAGTTTTTCAAAACCATGGGCATGAATTAAATTATGGAAATTTAATTTTAAAGGATAAAAAATATTTGGGAATTATTTTTATTCAAAAATATTATTCCCAAATATTTAAGGAAAATATGGATAAATAAAATTAGATTTGGAAAAATCACAAGTGACATTTCAAAGAGGATGTGGCAGTCAGTTTCCGCAGTAGTTGAGACTTACATGACTATTTCAAGATGAACCAGAATGAGTTTTAAAAATTCAAAGGAGGTTATTGTCAAGCATATACCCTAGAACATTAACCTTGTTCATTTTTCACACAGGTGTCAGGGATTGGGAGATTCGAGGGAATCTTGTAGCCATACTTTTCTGTTATAATTTCATGTTCGAGTCATGTTTTCATGACACATATTTTGGCCAGATGGAGATGAATTTCAAGAAACTAAGAGAGGTTTTTATTCAAAACGAGCTTATCTAAAAAAAACATAATCATATTTTACACAAATGTTAAGGTTTGATAATTACAGGTGGTGTTTTAAAGCCTATTGTTTCTCCTGAAAAAACAAAGATCAGTTAAATGTGTCATGTTCTATTTGTAACTATTTCTATTTTGGGGAAGAAGCTGAAACATTTTAGTTTAGATATTGTAATCGGTTTATAATTAAAAGGAACTCGAAATTGTATAAATGATAGATGTTCTGAATGTATTAATGTTGGCATAAGTGCAAGGGCACCTTTTTGTTTTTTCTGAACTCTATTGTAATTTTCTGGAGCTGAATTGAATATATATGCAGAACCTTTTGAAGTCTCTATGAAAATATTCTAATGGTGGTGATATGCGTTTTGTCTCCTTTCATTATATGTGTTTCATGTGTTCTTTATTTCCATTTAAATTGGAGAGTCAAAGGCCCCAGAATTCATTCTATGATGCTCTCGGCTTAAGCAATTTAAACTGTGTAATTTTCTTCCTAGCTAATTCAAAATTCATTTTAGTAATTCTCTGATGCACTTATTTGTTTTCTCCTTCTTCCTACACTCTGATTAAAATCAATTTATAACTCAGATTCATCACCTCATTTAGCCTTTATCCTTTGGATAACTCTACCGACCAGTCATTATTTTCATTCACTTTCAGAATTTCGATTTTGATCAGTGTATCACTGATTTTGATCAAAATTTTCCATTTGAGCCATGTGATGACCATAACCAAGTTGATGAGCCTCATGAAACCAAGGTTGACATTTCACCTCTTGTACTTGATCCAACACCCTCCAGGATTCAACATAGATACGGACCCTTAAAATTACCTCACATCCTTCATGATTTTCCTCCAAAGAACTATAAGTACCTACCTGTGTTTGATGGAGAGCCTGATACCATCACAATGGAAAAACACATCCAATATTTTGAACATTTTATAGATTTGTTTGAGATTGATCATGATGATGTTTGTATGAGGGTCTTCTCTCAATCCTTGAAAGGGGATACCAAACACTGGTTTAAACACTTGCAGCTAGAGACGATTAGCTCATGAGAGGAATTGAAGAATGTATTTTTGAACTTTTGGGGAAAGAATAAGTATTTGGATCTACAACTTATAGATTTATATTCCTTGACAAGACAGAGAAATGAAACTATTTCTAAATTCAGCAGGAGGTTTTCCAGTATTTATTACAATTTTCCCAAAGAAATTCAACCCATTGAAGTTGTTTCCATGCTCCATTATACAACAACTCTTCCTCCAGATTTGTCTTTCCTCCTGATGGAAAGAATACCTAAGTCCTTACAAAAAATGTTTAATGATTCTCAGGAGATTCAACACAATATCCAAGCATGTAAACGTATTCGAAATGAGGAGTTAGATGCTAAAGAACATGACAATGAATATGAACAGAAAATAGTTGATTTGAATCTTGAGCAGAGAGTTTATAATATCATACGCCCTCTTGAAGTTTTTAATGCCAATGATTTCGCAAAAAATTATATTCCACTTGCTAAAAGAGGAGGTGTTGATTTATCTTCTGATCCATCCCATGTTAAGCAGGGGGATGGTTGTTTTATGTATTCATTTGTAGACGGACAAGAAGATGAATTTGAAAATCAAATTGTTGAAGAGAAGGTTGATGTTCTGAGTTTTTTCTTGTTAGATGACATTGCAGATGTTGTTGATTTGCCTATATATGATGAATATGATGATGATTGTGATGTTGACTTCCTAGAACAACTAGCTGTATGTTCTCTATCAGAAAATGTTCCTTTTCAACAGTGTAATGAGAGAAATCATCCTACATATCACAGTTACAAATAAGAAAGTATTGAATCAGCTGAAGGGAATTCTTTACCTTTATTCTTTTATTCATTTAAAATTTTCAAAGAAAATTCTAAGATCATCATTGAAGCAAAGGAATGTGTGTTGATGCCAAATCACATTGATTCACTGAAAAAAATTGACAAGAAATTGCAGCAATCTTCTCGTGTGTTTGATGACCCTATTACTTGATATGTAGAAGGTCTTGTCAGTACAAAATTACATCCATTGGTCGAAGATGAATATGAAAATGAGTGTGTTCAACAATCCAAAGAAATTGAAAAATGTGCATATGATAGCAGTGAAGAAAATGAAGAAGGTTTTGAATCAGGTGAAAGAACTTTGCCATTGTGTTTTTCTTCTTTCAAATTGCTGAAAAGAAATGTTTATATTGTTTTAAATAAAAAAGCCTCCATGGATAGTGTTGAATATGAAGAGAGAAGTGGACTTGCAAATGAAAATTACCTTCCATTATGTTTTTCTTCCTTTGAATTGTTGAAAGCAAATCATGAGATAATAGAGGAAGTAGGGAAGACTGATTGCATTCACAGTGGCATTGTTTTACATGAGAAAATTGTTATCAGTGGGGAATACCAACAACCTTATCATACATTTAACGACCATGTTGTTGATTGCATGGAAGGTTATTTTAGTTCATATTTGAAGCCTGTGCTTAATGACCAACATGGAAATAAATATTATGTTCAATCAACGTCCTTGTTAGATATGGATTACTTTCCACCAGGGGTTTCATTTCAGCCAACACTGTCTTCTGATTCAGAAGATTGTTGTTTCCAGTAGTCTCAGCATATTTTTCAATCTCTTGGTGGAAATCAACAAGTTAAATCACATGAAAACAAGAATGACGTGAAAAGGGTGAAATAAGATTGTTGTTTTGTGCATGTTTTAGAAGATCCATTTGTAGTTTTGTTGGAGGCAGTAAACAGTCCAAATGTTTTTAATTTTTTGAGATTTGGATTTATGGATGAATTTTTGAATGAATTATCTATAAAAAGGATTTGGAACAAGGAAGTGCAAAGAAAACAAACAGTGGATAAAAAAATTTCATGGCTGCATTGGCATTATGATTTCACTTGATTGGCATTTCATTTCAACATTTAGGGTAGGTAGGAGTGTGCGAATAAGATTGTTGGTCAATCATTTTTCAGTTTGGATTTCCAGTAGTGTGTACAATCATATTTTAGTGGTGTATTCAGTGTTCAGTATCCAGTTGAGAGAAATGTGAAGAGTTTGGTTTTCAGAAGACAATGGTGATAGGTCAAAGAAGGGTACACACAAATGTTTTGGGAGCATCCCAATGGATCAGGCATCGGGTCTATGAGTTCTTTGCTACCTCACTGGAAGGATAGAATCCCCATTTGGAGCCTATGTTATCACATGCTAATTTGCATTAATTTTTCCGAAAGCATCTTGTCCTTGTGCTATCTTTCCATTCAGATTTTAAAAAAAATTCACCAACTCTGTCAAGCTACCATCACCTAAATCCTTTACTCAACTGATCATCCAAAATAGTCCTATCCCCCATGAGTCAAAGATTTGCCAAATATCCCAAACCTATACCTAGCCTTAATGCTTATCTAAATCCCTTAGTTCCATCACTTCATTCATTTTTACCCTTATTTTCATATTCCAGTTGAAAATAAAAAGATATCCCTTTTATTAAACACCCTTATCCTATCCACAAAGTCATGTGTTAAGCCTCATATGCCCAAAGTCCTTAGAAAATAGAAAAAGGGTTTATTATTATTGACATAAATATTGTTATATTAAAATATTTATATTAATATTTGATCCAATATTTAATGTTAGGATATTTAGACACTTAGGAGTTAGTTAAAATCTACTTGGTCTAATATGTCGTTAGGTAAAAGTGTGTTTCTAGTGTGTTTCTTTAGTTTGCATTAGTATGCATTTGTAGTTAGGAAATCTGACGGTCACGATATGTTCCTGACATAGAGTTATCCGACGGTTCATCCTCTCCTCAATGTTAATGGCCATTGATCTGTGGCTTAACACCTGATTGGTCCATGATCTCTATTTAAAGAGCACGGAGGGTCATTTTTCGATGATCGATTGTGAGAAAATCTCTTGTAAAATCTCTCTATAATATTTTTCTTTGCATTAATAAACTGCTCCAAGTGGTTGCATTGGCTGGGGCCATGGATGTTTCCCCGTAGGGGTTTTACCACGTGAAAACATCGGTGTGTTGATCTTTGATCTGGTTATGTGAGTGGTTATTGAAGGTATTCATCCTCTGTTGGAATACATGTGTTGTCGAAAATGGTATCAGAGCATCTAGAGTGCTCATTTCAATCAGAAACACTTTTCGTTTCACTCAAAAAGGTTTATGTTTGCCCAATATATGGCCATTACAGTCATATCCGGAGGTATAAAGCTTGAATATGCATTTTTTAAAATTGTTTGCAAAGTAGTATTTTGGTTTTATTTTAGTTTTGTTTTATTTATTTCTAGGTTGCTACTCTTTTAGATCTGCGTATTCTCTTTTCCCCACGCCCTGTGTGATCTCGAAAAATCAGAAAAATATAGGAAAAGGTGCATCTTCCAGGTAAGCTAACCGAGATCTAACCCTTGTTGTCATCGAGAAGCGAATTTTTTTTCTTGTGTGAAAAGAGTTTTTTTAGCACGCTCTCCAAGGCCATCTTCCACAACAAAAACAACAAAAACAACCCCAATCCTCCTTCTGAACATTACAATATGTTTTTCTAGACCGTTTGATTAAAAGTTGCTTTATTAAGTAAGAGATCTTGAGTTCAAGTCTCTCTTTTGTTACTTTTTTTTTTTTAAATTTCATGCCAAAATTGTAAAGTGTATTTCACTTCAAGTATAAAAATGAATCACTATATGTAGCTCTAATATTTTATTTTGCATGCATCTTTTTTGTTATAAAGTAACTTCATTGTAAAAGTGTTCCCCACTTCTCTTTATAAAAGTGGGTCACTTCATAAAGCAGCTTACACTATCACGTGGTTATTTGGTTACCGTTTATGCCTTTTTTTTTAAAAGGGCATAACTCTCACATCGGAAGTCCGTTTTCAGTGCCGTTTTTTTTAAAAACCGCATGAATTTTTTAGATCTTTCCATCCAGATCATTAGTTTTAGTTTTTAAATCCACATTATCTGCATATTTAATATGGCTTCTACAAGTAATGTCTTGATTACCAGCAACAACTACTTCCAATGAAAATCCCATATGGAAGATTTATTAAGAAGTAAAGGCCTATAGCAGATTACCTTGGGAAAGGAAACAACACCCACTAATGATGATAAGAAATAAAAATGGGATAATAGGAATGATGAAGCATGTGGACCAATCAGAATGTTCATCTCTCCTAATTTAAGGTACCACCTTCAAGGAATTGATGACCCCGAAGAAGCTTCGAACACGATTGAATCTGTGTTTGGTAAGATCAATATTCTTCAAGCAAAACAGTTAGAAAATCAAATATTGACCTTGATTCCAAGTGATTTTTCTTGCCTTGGAGACTATCTATCTAGGTTTAAAACACTCAGAATTTTATGTGAACAATGTAAGATAAAAACAATGAAAGAGCGTTTCATATATCTTATCCTTTCTAAGCTAGGTAATGCATATTTTGTGTTTCTATCTACCTTTTATGCCATGAGAGAGGCTCTAGGGAAATCTTATGACAAACCCACTCTTGAGTCCTTTTGTGCTTCTTTGATTAGAGAGGAAGATAAGCTTATACAACTTGGAGTAATTAGCAATGCAAGTACCTCCAACAAAGCCCTAGTTGCCCAGCAGAAAGATAAACCCAAGTATCCCAAGAAGCAACATCCTCGCTACAACAACCAACACCATAAGGGTACCAAACCCACTCAGACAACTTCCGCTCCTAATGTGGAAAAAGGAGAAAAATATAAAAGTAAAAATACTAATAGACATTGCAACTTTTGTGATAAATATGGTCATGATGAGTCCAAATGTTTCAAGAAGATGGTAGCTTTAGAAGCAGTGATGAAGAAGCACAACATCAGTATTGATTCTACTTCTTCTTCTCATGGACATGCACTTTTTGCTTCTGGTTTCTCCTTCAATTCAAATTATACTACTACCTCTTATTTTGATGAGTGGCTCATTGATTCAGGAGCATCTTATTATATGGCTAAGGATAAAGACATATTTTCTGCTCTAAATGAATGTAACACCAAGAAAATATTTTTTGGTGATGATAGATCTCTTAGTGTTGTAGGATCTGGAACAGTTCAAGTAGATAATGGTCATTTTGATGATGTATTATGT
>SNQJ01S0016905.1:92571-115184 GCA_010110895.2 Picea sitchensis
GTTAGGATATTTAGACACTTAGGAGTTAGTTAAGATCTACTTGGTCTAACATGTCGTTAGGTAAAAGTCTGTTTCTAGTGTGTTTCTTTATTATGCATTAGTATGCATTTGTAGTTAGGAAATTCGACGGTCACGATATGTTCCTGACATAGAGTGATTTGATGGTTCATACTCTCCTAGATATTAACGGCCATTGATCCATGGATTAACACCCGATTGGTCCATGATCTCTATTTAAAGAGCATGGAGGGTCATTTTTCGATGATCGATTGTGAGAAACTCTCTTGTAAAATCTCTCTATAATCTTTTTCTTTGCATTAATAAACTGCTCCAAGTGGTCTATTTCTGATTTTCCAAGATCGCACAGGGCGCAGGCCAAAGAGAATACATATATCTAAGAGAGTAGCAACCTAGGTAAGCTAACCGAGATCTAACCCTTGTTGTCATCGAGAAGAGGAATTTTTTTCTTGTGTGAAAAGAGGTTTTTTTAGCACGCTCTCCAAGGTCGTCTTCCACAACAACAACAACAACAACAACACCCCCAATCCTCCTTCTGAACATTATAATATGTTTTTTTGGATCATTTGGTTAAAATTTTCCTTATTAAGTAAGAGGTCTTGAGTTCAAGCCTCTCTTTTGTTACTTTTTTTTTTTTTAAAGTTCATGCCAAAATTGTAAAGTGTATTTCACTTCAAGTATAAAAGTGAATCACTATAAATAGCTTTAATATTTTATTTTGCATGCATCTTTTCTGTTATAAAGTAACTTCATTGTAAAATTAATCCCCACTTCTCTTTATAAAAGTGGGTCACTTCATAAAGCATCTTACACTATCACGTCGTTATTTGGTTACAGTTTATGCCTTTGTTTTTAAAAGGGCACAACTCTCACATTGGAAGTCCATTTTTAGTGTCATTTTTTTTAAAACCGCATAACTTTTTGAGATCTTTCCATCCCGATCATTAGTTTTAGTTTTTAAATCCACATTATCAACATATTTAATATGGATTCTACAAGTAATGTCTTGCTTACCAGCAATAACTACTTCCAATGGAAATCCCATATGAAATATTTATTAAGAAGTAAAGGCTTGTACCGGATTACCATGGGAAAGGAAACAACACCCACTGATGATGATAAGAAAGACAAATGGGATAATAGGAATGACGAAGCATGTGGTATAATCAGAATGCCCATCTCTCTTGATTTAAGGTACCACCTTCAAGGAATTGATGACCCCGAAGAAGCTTGGAACATGATTGAATCTGTGTTTGGTAAACTCAGTATTATTCGAGCACAAAAGTTAGAAAATAAAATACTGACCTTGAGTCCAAGTGATTTTTCTTTCCTTGGAGACTATCTATCTAGGTCTAAAACACTCAGAAGTTTAAGTGAATAATGTAAGATAAAAATGGAGGAAGAGCATTGCATATATCTTATCATTTCTAAGCTAGGTAGTGCATATTCTATGTTTGTATCTACCTTTTATGCCATGAGAGAGGCTCTAGGGAAAGTTTCTGACAAACCCACTCTTGAGACCTTTTGTGCTTCTTTGATTAGAGATGAATATAAGCTTATACAACTTGGAGTAATAAACAATGAAAGTAACTCTAACAAAGCCCTAGTTGCCTAGCAGAAAGATAAACCCAAGTATCCCAAGAAGAAACATCCTCGCTACAACAACCAGCAACATAAGGGTCCCAAACCCACTCAGATAGCTTCTGCTCCTAATGTGGGAAAAGGAGCAAAATATAAAAGTAAAAATACTAAAAAAAATTGAAACTTTTGTGATAAATATGGTCATGATGAGTCCAAATGTTTCAAGAAGATGGCAGCTTTAGAAGTAGTGATGAAGAAGCACAACATCGGTATTGATTCTACTTCTTCTTCTCACAGACATGCACTTTCTTCTTCTGGTTTCTCCTTCAATTCAAATTCTACTACTACTTCTTCTTCTGATGAGTGGATCCTTGATTCAGGAGCATCTTATCATATGGCTAAGGATAAAGCCGTATTTTCTTCTCTAAATGAATGTAACACCAATAAAATATTTGTTGGTGATGATAGATATCTTAGTGTTGTAGGATCTGGAACATTTCAAGTAGATAATAGTCATTTCAATGATGTATTATGTGTTCCAAGTCTTTCTTGTAACCTTCTATCAGTATATCAAATCACTCATTCAGGTGAAGGTAAAATCGTCGAGTTTTCACCTCACCAAGTTGTAATCAAGGATATAAAAGATCTTAAGCATGTTCTTGCAATTGGAATTGCTGATGATATTACCAGGTTGTACAATTTTGACAACTTTGGGTCATCATATTTTTCATCAGTTGTTGTTTCTCATAGTGATGACTTGAGCAAACTTTGGCATGAGCGGTTTGGTCATCCAAACTATTGCTCATTGTAGAAACTATGTAATCAACAGATGGTGACTGGTCTTCCTCTTGTTTCATGCAGAGATGGTGTTTGTGCCATTTGTGTTCTTGGAAAATATCATCGGGATAGTTTTGAAAAACATGCCTCTTGGCACGCCTCGGGCCCTTTACAACTTGTTCACAGTGATTTGTGTTGTCCACTTTCTTCTCCTTCCTTTTATAGGTGCAAGTATTTCTTAACTTTCATTGATGACTTTTCCAGATGTACTTGGGTTTACTTCTTAAAACTCAAGAGTGAATTTTTTGACAAGTTTTTGGCCTACAAGGCCCTTGTAGAAAAGGAATTTGGACATCAAATTCAAAGTTTAAGAACACATAATGGAGGCGAATATGTGAAAAATAATTTTACAAGCTACTGCACTACACAGGGAATCCAAATACAACACACTGTTCCATATGCACCACAAGAAAATGGTGTCGCTGAGCGAAAGATCCGCACATTAAAAGAAATGGCTAATTGTATGATCCAATCTAAGGGATTAATTCTAAAGTATTTGGTGGCAGCCATCAATTGTGAAAATTACATAGTCAATCACACTCCCACAAAGTCTCTTAAAAATATAACACCGAAAGAATCTTTGACTAAAATTAAACCAAATGTAAGTCACTTCTGTGTATTTGGAAATATAGCATGGGCTCACATTCCTGATGAGAAAAGGAAAGCATTGCAGCCTAAAAGTGAGAAGTGTATATTTGATGGTTATTCTGAAGATGTCAAAGGTTATAGACTTATTCAACCACATTGTAATGAAGTTATTCTTAGAAGAGATGTAAAATTTGATGAAATTCTCTTGGCCTGCAAGCCTAATTCAACGGTTGTGCTTTCTTCGGCCTGCGAGCCATCTTCGATGTTTGTGCCTTATTTTGTTCCTACTCTAGTTTCTTCTTCAGATGATGAAAGTGAGGATGATAATCCACCTCCGCCTACTGACATTCCTCCATATGATTCCTTTGAACCTGAGCAAGCACTAGTTCCACCGCTTTGTAGATGGGTTCGTTCAACATGATAAGTAGTTGGTGATCTTGTCGTTGATCCTTCAAATCAACATCGAATACATTCATAGTTCTAGTGATCCTCTTCTCTGCTAGCTCAAGTTTCAGAGACTCACAATCTAGAGACATTTGCAGAAGCTTCAGGTCATCCATATTGGGATACAATAATGAATGAAGAGTATCATTCCTTAATGGCAAACGATACTTGGGATCTTGTACCTCTTCCAAAAGGAAGAAAACTTGTTAGATGCAAATGGATCTACAAAACTAAGTATGCATCAAATGGAAGTGTTGAAAGACACAAGGCTCGGTTAGTTGCCAAAGGATTTTCCCAAGTTGAAGGAATCGACTATAATGAAACCTTTTCCCCTGTAGAAAAAATGAATTCCATCCACCTTGTTCTTTCCCTTGCTGCCTCACATAAATGGGAGTTCCATTAGATGGATGTTAAATCCGCCTTCTTGCAAAGAGATTTGCAAGAAGAAATCTACATGGAACATCCTCCTGGATATGTCTAGAATGACTCTAGTCTTGTTTGTTGCCTCAAGAAATCTCTTTATGGTCTCAAGCAAGCTACCCAAGCTTGGTATGCCAAAATGGATAGATTTCTTATTGCCACTGGATTCTCTAGATGCCATTATGATCCTAATATCTATACCAAGAAAGTAGGAATCCATCTCATAATCCTTTTCCTTTATGTTGATGACCTTATACTTACTAGAAGTGACTCAAAACTTTTAAACCATGTGAAAACTAGCCTTAAGAAGAAATTTGAAATGACAGACTTAGGTTTTTTGCACTATTTCCTTGGCCTCCAAGTTTTGCAAACCAATGAATGAATTTTTCTTTCCCAGTGTAAGTATGCTTGTGAACTTCTTCGTCGCTTTCACATGGACGATTGTAAACCAGCCCCTTCTCCCTTCTAGTATGGAGTGAAGCTTTATGCCACCTGTACTTCTTCTAAAGTTGATGCCACCCTGTACCGTTAGTTAGTTAGTATCCTCTTATGCTTGAATCATACCCATCCTGACCTTTCCTTTGTTGTTGGTCTTGTTGCCCGATATATGCAAACACCCCATGAAATCCATTAGAGAGAAGCTAAAAGGATACTTCGCTATGTTCATGGTACAGTTCAGTTTGGGATACATTACAGTTCAGGGGGGACTCCTTTATTGGTTGGTTTCACTGATTCAGACTGGGTTGATGACCCTGATGATAGGAAATCTACTGCAGGTTATGTTTTTAGCCTTGATTCAAGACTTGTCACTTGGGACTATAAGAAACAACAGGCTATTTCACTTTCTTCAGTAGAAGTAGAGTACCAAGCAGTGGTAAATGCAATTCAGGAAGCCATGTGGCTTCAACAGATCCTTTCAGAGTTTGGATTCTAGCACCAGCATCCGACTAGCCTTTGGTGTGACAATCAGAGTGCCATCAAGCTCGCCAAAGACCTAGTTCAACATCAGTGTAGAAAATACATCGAGCTACACATGCACTTCATCAGAAAGCTAATTCATGATCAAGTTATTGAAGTGCTCTTACAGAAGCAAATTTTTCCAGAAGCAAAGTTTTCCAAACTTCGATTTATGTTAGGAGTTCAGGAATTTTTCATTAAGGGGGGATAGGCTCTAATGTCTCCTTCCTTCTCCTATTGTGTCACTATTGTAAATCCTTCAATCCTATCCCAAGTTGTTCTNATTGTGTCACTATTGTAAATCCTTCAATCCTATCCCAAGTTGTTCTTAAGGGGGGATGTTAGGATATTTAGACACTTAGGTGTTAGTTAGCATCTACTTGGTCTAATATGTCATTAGGTAAAAGTGTGTTTCTAGTGTGTTTCTTTAGTGTGCATTAGTATGCATTTGTATTTATGAAATTCGACGGTCACGATATCTTCCCGACATAGGGTGATCCGACGATTCATACTCTCCTCGATATTAATGACCATTTATCCATGACTTAACACCCGATTGGTCCATGATCTCTATTTAAAGAGCATGGAGGGTCATTTGTTGATAATTGATTGTGAGAAAATCTCTTGTAAAATCTCTTTGTAATCTTTTTCTTTGCATTAATAAACTTCTCCAAGTGGTCGCATTGGCTGGGGCCGTGGATGTTTCCTCATAGGGGTTTTACCAAATAAAAACATCGGTGTGTTGATCTTTGATATGGTTATGTGAGTGGTTACTGAAGGTGTTCGTCCTCTGTTGCAATACTTGTTTTGTCGAACATTTAATTTATGGCATCACGTCAAATCATGGGCACGAATCTCGATTTATAATATGGAAAAGTCAAAGGGTGGATGGAGGGCACACATACATTATCAAGCATAGAATTAATGTGGAGGTTAATTATGTGAAGGCGGGCCGATATATAAACAGGTGGTTTTTGTTTGGGGAGACGTGTCCTTACATGGTGAATATCATGGGTAAAAGTAGTGTGGATTAAACCACTCTAGCCCAAGCTCGATATAATAAATACAACCATTTATCATATAGTTTATGTGTGACATATTCTCCAGGAATGCATTTCAATAATAATTATGGAATTTCTAATAAATGAGATTCTTCCTCATGGTGAAAAGGTTTTACAGAGGTAAAATTTAATTTTTACAAATTAAAGAGATTAATGTTTAATTCCATGGAAAAGAATTAAATGGGAATATGAACATGAAAGGAAGACTTGTTTAATTATTTATCCAAAGGTTTTATAGAAGTAAAAGAAGAAGATCAAAAGTATTTTACCAAAGAAAGTAAATAAGACATGGTTTTCAAAACCATGGGAAACAGACACAGTAAATGTTTTTCATAGTGAAATGGTAAATTGGAAAAAACAAGACACAATAAATGTTTTTCAAAGTGAAGTGGTAAATTCGGAAAAACAAGACATGGTTTTCAAAACCATGGGAAACAAGCAATAAATGGTTTTTCAAAACCATGGTCATGAATTAAATTATGGAAATTTAATTTTAAAGGATAAAAAGTATATGGAAATTATTTTTATTAAAATATATTATTCCCAAATATTTAAGGATAATATGGATAAATAAAATTAGATTTGGAAAATCCCCCAGGGGGGCAGCTCAATTGGCAAGTTCCATGAATATGAAGTTCCATGAGGTTTCGAGTTCAAATCTACCTGACTTACAATGTGTGTTGTGTAAGGGGCATTGTGGGAACACCTAGAGGTTATAGTGGTAGTAGTTGGATAACATGGCCATGTGTAACGCGAGCACGTGCCCAACTAGTTGTTGATTTGGCCAAACATTAAAAAAAAAAATAGATTTGGAGAAAGCACAAGTGACATTTCAAAGAAGATGTGGCAGTCAGTTTCCGCAATAGTTAAGACTTACAGGACGATTTCCAGATGAACCAGAATGGGTTTTCAAAATTCAAAGGACGTTATTGTCAAGAACAGACCCTAGAACATTAACCTTGTTCATTTTTCACACAAGTGTCATGGATTAGGAGATTTGAGGGAATCTTGGAGCGATAGTTTTCTGTTATGATTTCCTGTTTGAGACATGTTTTGTGACATATATTTCGACTAGTTGGAGATGAATTTGAAGAAAATGAGAGAGGTTTCTCTTTAGTATGAGCTTATCTACAAAAACCATTCTCATATTTTACAGAGATATTACGGTTTGATAATTAAAGGTGGCCTTTTGAAGCCTATTTTTTCTCCTGAAAAATAAGAGATCAGTTAAACGTGTCATGTTCTATTTGTAACTGTTTCTATTTTGGGGAAGAAATTGAAACATTTCAATTAAACTATTGTAATCAATTTCTAATTAAAAGGAAATCGAAATTGTTTAAATGATAGAGGTCGTTCCAAATTTATTAATGTTGGCAGAAGTGCAAGGGCACCTTTTTGTTGTTTTTGAACTCTATTGTAATTTTCTGGAGATGAATTGAATATATATGCAAAATCTTTTGAAGTCTTTATGAAAAGATTCTAATGGTGGTGATATGTTTTTTGTCTCCTTTCATTGTATTTAGTTCCTATGTTATTTATTTCCATTTGCATTTTCTTCTATTTAAATTGGAGATTCAAAGGCCCAAAATTCATCCTATGATGCTCTTGGCTTAAGAAATTTAAACTATGTAATTTTCTTCCTAGCTAATTCAAAATTCATTTCAGTAATGCTCTGATGAAGTTATTTTCTTTCTCCTTCCTCCTACACTCTACTTAAAATCAATTTATAACTCAGATTCATCGCCTCATTTAGCCTTTATCCTCTAGAGAACTCTATTGGCCAGTCATTGTTTTCATTCACTTTCATAATTTTGACTTCATAGCCCTGAGTGTCCCTCCCCTTCCTTGCCAACAAATTTATATAAATCCCCAAAATAAAAAAAATATAGCCACATATTGCCAAAGATATATCGAGTGACATGAGAGAGCCCTCTCTGAGTTGAGCAGGCTAGTGCCCATCTCTAAAGTAGGTTGAAACAGTTACCTCTGTCGTTTTTCTATCAGCTGGACAAAATTTACAGAGTGCTAACACATTAATTGACTTGTAACCAACTAGGGGATTTTAACTTCATGAGGGAATATCCCCCTAAGAGTGTGGAATCATGTTGTGTACCACTTATCACCAAAAATGGCACGACGATGAATATTCATTCATGAGTGTGGTACATGAATTTACATTGTCCTTCATGAACTTTTTCTTTGATCAACTTTGGGTTCCATAACCATACCTTTGGGGCTACTAGACTTGTTCAAGGGTTGACATCAATGACAACGGATATTTCAACAATCTCCCCCTTTGGCATTGATGGCAACACTGATGGCATGACAGTAATCATGCTCCTTCGTATGCTCCTCCTGTCTCCATGCATCTATTCTTTCTCTCCATTTCCATTCCCTTTTTATTTCTCTCCCCATTTGACATAAATGGAAAATAAATTATCCTTGGGGTTTCTCTCGCAATCTTCAAGACTCTTTTTTCTCTTCATGGTGCTTCCTAGTGTAAATATTATATGTATATGAAAAAAATTTGAAATATTCTTTACTTGGATTCTTCATGTATTATACTTATGTCCCCTTGTCTTACTATTATTGATGCCATGTGGATCAATATGGGGAAGAAAATATTCCAAGTTTCTATTGAAGATACTCAAAAGTCTCCCTTGGAAGAGGTTTGGTGAAGATATCTGCAATCTTATTTATCCCAATGTACTCTAGCTTGATGTCTTCTCTGTTACCTGTTCCTGTAGAAAGTGAAACTTGATCGAAATGTATTTCTTCTTGGAATGAATTACTATATTCTTAAAGATATTTATAGCACTGGTGTTATCATAGAGTATCAAAATGGGCTCGTCATATTCCACCTGTATATATTGCAAGGTTTTCTTCATCCAAAGAACCTGAGTGCAACATGTTGCTGCCACAATATACTCTTCTTCTGCTATGGACACATATATTGATGATTGTTTCTTTCTTAACCATGATACCACACAATCACCTAAGTAGAAAGTTGCTCCACTTGTACTTCTTTTTTCGTCAATTCTACCTTCCTAATATGCATTTGTGTAGGAGACCAAAGATATTTCATTACCTTTTGGATACCATATCCCAATATCTTATGTTTCTTTAAGACATCTAAATATTTTCTTTACTACCATAACATGTGTTTCTTTCGGTGTTTCTTGAAATCTCACAACATGTCCAACTGCTTGCATCACATCCAGTCTTGAAGTTGTTACATAGAGTAAGTTTCCAATCATTGATTTGTAGAGTCTTTGATCTACATCCTTTGATTATTCATCCTTGCTCAACTTGCAAGTGGTCTGCATAGGAGTACTTATGGGTTTGCAATATTCCGTTTTAGACTTCTTTAGTATTTCTCTAATGTACTTATTCCGGGAGATTAAAATACCTTTATATTATTGAAATACATGTGATCCGAAAAATGAAGTCAACTCACCGAGAAAAGACATTTTGAATGAATTCTACATGTCTTTGGAAAACTTTTGACTCATCCTACCATCATCGCTCCCAAAGATAATGTCATCCACATAAACTTCAATTATCAATATCTTGTTTTGATCCACTTTTATGTAGAGATTTTTTTCTGCATTTCCCTTCTTGAATCCTTGTTTTTGTAGATACATGTCCAATATTGAATACCATGCTCTAGGTGCCTTCTTGAGTCCATACAATGCTTTCTTCAACATGCAAACATAATCCTCCTTTTTTGATTGTAGAAACCCTTCAAGTTGTTCTATGTAGACTTCTTCTTCTAATTCTCAATTTAGAAAGGTTGATTTTACATCCATCTGATATACCTTGATTCTTTTTTAACATGCATATGATAAGATCAATACGATTTCTTCCATCCTAACAATTGGAGTAAAGGTATCTTCAAAATCTATACCTTCAATATGAGTGTATCCTTTGCATACAAACCTTTCTTTACTTTTGGTTACCTATCCATCCTCATTCAGTTTGTTTATGAAAACCCACTTTGTACCAATCACATTCTTGTTCTTCAACCTTGGAACCAGTTCCCATGTGTCATTCTTCTCTATCTGATCTAATTCTTCATCCATATCCTTGATCTAATGTTCTTATTTGTTGGCTTATTCAAAACTTCTTGGTTCAACTGTGGATAACAATGTTAGATGCCTTTCTTTCGGTAAATTTATTCTTCTCCAGTTTTCAACTCCTGCATATGTATTCCTAATAATCTATTCTACTGGATGATTTTTCTGCACTCATTGGCTAGGTGTCTTAGGAGGTATTTGCTTCTCATATTCCTTTTTCTATGCTTCTGGATGCTCTTCTTATTCTACCTATTCTTATTTTATACCTTCTTCGTCATCCTTCTCTTATGAATATTGGTTTTCTTCTTCAATCTTTCATTCATTTGTTTAGTCAAATGTTACATCGATGCTTTCCACTATTCTATTGAGTCTTCAACTAAAAATTTATATGCTTTGATTTTTCTTGAATACCCAACTAGTATGCCCTTATCAACTTGGGAGTCAAAATTTTCAATTCTACCATCTTCTCTTTTGATATAGCATTTGATTCCAAACACTCTAAAATGATTGACATTTTCCAGTATTCCTTTTCATAACTCATACAGAGTATTATCACCGTTACTTCAGAGAATTACTCTGTTCAGGATATGAACTATTGTATGGATTGCTTGTGCCAAAAATATTTCACCCATATTGGAATCTTTCAACATGGTTTTGGCCATTTATTGTACTATTATGTTCTTCCTTTTGACAACTCCATTTTGTTGAGGTGTTCTGGTTGCTTAGTACTATATTTTTATTCCATGTTCTCCACATAAATCCATGAATTCTTTTGATGTAAACTCTCCATTTTCTGATCTCAACACTTGATTTTCAAATCCATCTCAATTTCAACCATCTCTTTTTATATCTTGTATTGTTTGAATGCCTCTAACTTCTTCCTAAGAAAGAAAATTGTAGTCATAACCAATAGCATAAAGTATTATTCACCATGTAATCCCTTCATTCTTGTCGATCCACATATTTCAATGTGTACAATCTCCAGTGGTTTTTTTGTGGAGTACTCTTTTGATTTGAACTTGGTCCTATTTTGTTTTCCTTGTAGACAGTGTTCACATAGAGTATTTATTGGCTTTGAAATCTCGGGAATTTCTTTCACTGCTTCCTTTCTGTTGATTTTGACAAGGTCATCAAAGTTCAAGTGACCCATTCTTTTTCTCCAGAGCCAACTTTCATTTTCCTTTCCTAAGCAACATATTTCCTTTCCAATTTATTTCAGGACATATATGTTGTTTGGGGTTTTCATAGTTGTAGCCACCAACTTTCATAATCCTTCTTTCCTTATCTCACATTTTAATGAATTAAAAAAATTCTTGTGTCCTTGATCACACATTTGACTTACAAATAGTATATTTTGCTTCATATCTTCGACCAATAGAACATTTTATGCCTTGTCATTTTTTTATTCCAAGCTTGAATGTGTCTCTACCTATAATTTTGATTGAGTTATCATTGCCAAATGAAAATGATCCATCTTATTCCTTCTTCAGGGTTGTAAACTTGTTCCTGTCACTTGTCATATGCTTTGAACAACCACTGTCAACATACCACCCACTTCTCTTGTGTTGCACTTGTACATAAAGCAAGAATTCTTGAGTGTTGAATTGATCATGTTTCATTCTCAATATCCTTTATGGTTCTTGTTTATGACTATTGATATTCTACTTTGGTTCCCTTGGAGGAACACTCAATCTACAATCTTTTTCCATGTGTCCAAAATTGTTGCACTTGTAGCACTCTGCTTCATTACTTAGTGAACCAAAACTGTTGTGATTTATGTTTTGTGATTCATGTGATTGTTTGGTATAATTGTTGTTTGAATAACCTTCATAGTTTATTCTATTCTTGGAATAAGATCTACATTTTATAGCTTTGTGATAAAAATTGTTACAATAATAACATCAACCAAGAAAAATTGTTTGATAACTGGATGTAGGGGTTCTTCTGAATGGTGTTTCTCTTCTGAAGTCTTATTCTTCTTGAGATGTTGTTGACTATTTGTTCTGTATTCTGAATCTTCTAGGTGTTCTAATGATCCAGGAGGATATCGATGGCCACCCACCTTTTCCAACTAGCTCAAAACAATTGTTTTGGAAACTTACTGATTTTAGAACTTTTTTAGTTCCTGAACTTCCGGGGCCATTTTGAGGTTCTAAATGATGATTTTTCATTATCAGGAACCCTAACAATAGCTTAAATCTCTAATTGATCCCCGTAAATGAAGATCCTCTTCAATACCTTTCCAAAAATATATCGTTCTCCTTAAACGAAGATCATATGCAAAAGTCACAACCCTGAGAAGTCGATGTACTACCTTACCCCAATAGGGCCCACATGAATTTTGGTGCTTCATCTCCTAGACTTAGGTTTTTGGATGTCTAGGGTTTTAGAATTCATTTTTATTGTAAAAAGGACTTCAAAACCTCATTTTACTCATATTCTTACGAATGAGCATAACCATCACATCTCTTCTCAGAGATAAGCTGCCACCATTCTTGCAAGCTTGTTTTGAGTATGCATTTTACAGTTTTCAGCATAATTCTTATTTAATAGAAGCCAAGTTTTATTGTATCTCTATTATTTTTCATTGTGTATTTGTGTTAATATTTTAAATATGTGGTTTCATTTTGTTCCTCTCATAAATCTGGATTAGTGGTATCAGAGTGACCTGCTCCTTTTCATTTTTTTTAATGCATATCCCCGACGCGGTCAAGGTATAGAGAGTTGGGTCTTGAGCTTGTTTCTCTTGAGGAAATATTCTCTCGCACACCAAAGAAACCATCCATGGTGGGTGAAAACAAATATGACAGGACAAGAGATACTATCAAAAATTTTCTCGAGGAATCCCTTGAGCGATATAGGAACGATATGATGGACAACTTTGCACAAATCCTTCGACAACTTGCAACAAGCAACACATCCACCTCAAGCGGAGGCACCACCCCCTTCAAGTTACAGATCAATTTTGATATTCCTATATTTTAAGGTCAAATATATTCCAATTCCATAGATAAATGGTTAAACCTTCTAGAAGGGTATTTTTCTACCCACAAATTTTCTGATAGAGAAAATATTACATTTTCACTCCTCAAGGTCATCCCCCATGTCAAAGATTGGCGGTATAATTTCTGTGAGAAAAAAGAAATAGAGGGATCTAAATTATTCAGATTTTCACCCACTTGGGGTTCCTTCAAGAATGTTATTAAGGAAAAATACTACCTTGTTGTAAGTTATGATGACTTGTATACAAGAGGGACCACACTGTGGCAGGAAAGAGACCAAATAGTGCCAGAGTTCACTAATGTCTTTCATACCTTGCACACCAAGTTGGGTATCAAATATCCTGAGTGACATCTGGTGCTCAAGTATCGTGATGGTATACATAGACACATCCATATAGAAATGGATTTTTTGGACATCTTGTCCTTATGCATGACCTATCGATATGCCATCAAAATTGAGAAGAAGATGAAACAAAAGATGTGAAAGTTTGGGTCTAGGAACCCCTCACAACAGAAGAAGGGAAAGGGAAACCCCAACCCACAGAAAAAAGGAAAGAGAAAAGATGGAAAACTATAGAAAAACCATTCCAAACCACAAGAAAAGAAGGACAATGGGAAGATGAAGAAAGATACTGGGAAGTGGTGTGACTTCCATAAGAGCCCCTCACATAACACTGTTGATTACTGCTCAAAGTAGTTATTGGTGGTTGAGTTAAAATCCTTTTAATTAGATGTGGGTTCTGAATCTAAGTCAGAATCGGAAAAGGGGAGACATATCATATACACGAAACCCATTTCCACCATTTCTACCACCAAGATCCATCCCGATGAACTTGATGAGCCATAGGAAGTCGAGAGCCTCTTTCATTCATAGATGTGCATAAAAGGCATGCCACTGCACTTTATCATTGATAGTGATATATAGAAGACCTTCATCGCATTAGAGGTCATCGAGAAACTATCCATGCTAGCAATGCCACATCCACAACCCTACACCATCAGATGGTTCTGTCAAGGAAGTCATCTTCACGTTAGGCAACAATGCCACCTGTCGTATGGAATGAAGCCATTCAAATATGATTTATTGTGTGATGTTGCTCCCCTTAAAGTTTTTGATGTTATTTTAGGCCAAACTTATTTATGGAAATTCCATTATATATATGAGTCTAGGCCTCATAGTGTTATTATTACTTTGTATAGGAAATTGTATAGGATACCCCAGGTAGTCCCACCTAGTGCTATTTCTTTTATCTCTGCCAAGAAATGTAGGAAGGTCACTTATCAGACCAAGAAGTTTGTCTTCTTTGTGATTCACTCTCAGAGTGAGCAAAAGTTTGTAGCCACATCCATGGCCTCTGTGACTGACCTATCCATGCAACAAAACCAAGTCGATAAGGTTGTGGAAGAATACAAAGAGATATTCTCATCACCTACTGGGGTACCTATGCACCATCAGGTCAAGCATCCAATCAATTTTACCCCCGATGCACCGCTACCCAATGGGCCAGTCTATTTCTTCTCTTTTCTAGAAAATGAGGAGATTAAGGAAATAACACTAGGTGGGACTACCTCATGTATCCTGTACAATTTCATGTTCAAAGTAATAATAACACTGTGAGGCCTAGACTCATATACAACATGATGTTTCCATAAATAATGTTGGACCAAGATAAAATCAAAAAATTCAAGGGGAGAAAAATCACACAGTCATATCATGTAGCAAGACTTGGTTAAACAGTTCCAACCCTTCCAGCCACAGGTTCGTGAAAACCTTCAATAAGCTAAGCAAAATAACTTCTCCAGTAAGGCAAGCATCTCATCGAGATACAGATTCAAAAAATGCTTTTCCCTCTAACACATGAACTCAATGAAATGGATACCATTGATTCCTAATGAGGTAGGATTGATTCGGGTGGATATCGGTGGCCACCCACCTATTCCATCTGCCTCAAAACAGTCTTCTAGAAATTTACTATTTTTAGCAGTTTTTCGGTTCCTAAACTTCTAGATCCATTTTGAGGGCTTAAATGATTTTTTTCCAGGATCGAGCACCTCAAAGATAAAAAAAAATGGATCTGATTGATCCGCCAAAATGAATCTCCTTGAAAATATATATCCAACAAGCTATCATGCACCCCAAATGAAGATTGTATGCCAAAGTTACGCCCCCGAGAAGTTGATACACCAAACTACCCAAAACAGGGTCCACAAAACAATTGAATTTTCATGTTCAAGGGTTAGATTTTTGTATTTTATTTACGTTAAAAAGGTCTTTAGAGCCTTGTTGTAGTCATATTCTAGAGAATGTGAGTATCTAGCACATCTCTTCTCAAAGATAAGCTATCACCATTCTAGCAAGCCTTTCACTCTGTATTTTTACAGTCTTGTACATTTCGCTCAATAATAGAAATTGTGTATTACTATATCTCTTTGTTTATGGTTATATATTTGATAAATATTTGTTATATTTTGGATATCATATATATATCTTTACTTTTCTTTATTATATCTCCGCTCTCATTTCGTGCCAAAAATAATCTGGATCAGTCTATTTCCACTCTCTTCTAGAAAATGAGGAGATCAAGCGTCAGATCCAATAACTGCTCCATAAGGGGCACATCTGACCCATATTGTCACCTCGTGGAAGCCCAATCATGCTGGTTTATAAGAAAGATTAGAATTTGTGACTCTACATTGATTATTGAGCCCTAAATAAAATCATAGTTAGGAACTGGTACCCAATTCCTCAAATCGACGATCTCCTTGATTAGCTCAAGGGGGCCAAATACTTCAGTAAGATTGATCTGAAGATTTTCCACCATCAGATCCTAATAGAACTGACAGTTGTATGGAAAACTGCCTTCAATTAAAAATAAGGTATTTTTGAATGGTTGGTCATGACCTTTGGTTTTACAAATGCCCCAACAACGTTAATGACGATGATGGACTATATCTTGCATCTTTTCACTAATTATTTTGTGGTGGTGTATGTGGATGACATCCTCATCTACAACAGGACTTGGGTAGAACACTTGCATCATATTCAATAGGTTCTACACACTCCACAGTAGCACAAGCTATATGCCAACTTGGAAAAATTCTCCTTTGGCATGGACAGGGTCCAATACCTAGGATACATTGTTGATGTGCATTGTATTCATGTTGATACATCCAATATCCAAGTCATGCAAGACCATCCAACCCCAACCATGCTCACTGATCTTTAGAGCTTCTTAGGCCTTGCCAATTTCTATCGAAGGTTCATGTTGGGATTCTCCCATATTGCATGGGACCTTAGCCAAATAACTAGAGGTGGTGGTAAGGAAATATTTGTGTGAGGCATGTCCCAATAGAAATTGTTCAATGCTATGAAGAAACGCTTATGCTCTGCCCTAGTTCTTTCATTACCTGACTTGCAAAAACCATTTGAGATCAAGATAAATGGTTCAGACTATGTTATGGGAACAATCATCATTTAGCATGACCAACCTGTGGCCTATCATAGTGAGACACTATCATATGTTGTCCGTAAGTAACCTACTTATGACAAATAAATGTATTCCATTGTGCAAGCCTAGCGCTAGTGGAGGAATTACATTATCAGGAAGGAGACAGTCATCCACAATGATCATAAGCCATTGCAGTTCATGCAGAAACAAGGAAAGTTGGAGAATGATTCCATCAGAAGTGGTCCACATATTTGCAGTAGTTCCATGTCCACATCAAGTATAAAATAGGAAGTACCAACCGAGTCATTGATTTCCTTAATTGACCTCCAATTGAGGCACTCACAACAATTCTCGATTCTTGCGACCCAGATTTACTTTGCCAACACCTCCCAGATGTTGGGTGAAAACACATTTGTCACCAATTTCCATCTTTAGGATGGGATGTTGTGACATATGGGCCATATATACATTCCATCAAGCGAGCAAGTGAAGTTGATTTGGAAATACAACTACAGTCGGGTGGAAGGACACTTCAGCATGGAAAGTATAGTTGTCGTGATGCAATGACATTTATACTAGATGAAACTTTTATAGGCAACAAGTATATACGGTCCTCCACTTCCTTTTCTATTTCCAAACTGACCATTAAGAAAAAAGGCCTGTCCACTCCTCCTCCTACTCCTAAAAGGCCTTGGGAATCTGTCTCAATGGACTACATTTTGGGCCTTTTGTTCACCAAGCAGAGAAATGACTATGTTTTGTGGTTGTTGATCACTTTTCCAAGCTGGCGAGTCTGGATGCCTACAAGAAGAACATCACAATGGAGGCCAATGCCAATCTCTTTTTTGAATGAGTATGGGTACACTTTGGGATACCATAAACCATTATCTTAGATAGGGACAGATGGTTCCTCAAAACATTATGGTCGAGCCTCTTGTCATTGAAGGACACCAATCTCACCAATTCTACTGCCTTCCACCCCCATACAGATGGCCAAATGATGTAGGAGCATCACTCCACCTTAGCACATGCCAACTATTCTACACATTGGTACGCATTCAAGGAGGGGAGAGGCACCAACCCTCTCATTCTTCCCTCAAGATTTTAAATTTTAAATGTAATTAATGAAAGTACATGTCGTGAGGCTTTAGTAGAACCAAGTTATTCCTTCACACATGTTGTATATAAGGTCTCCTTAAATGGATGACGGAAGGAGGTATCTAGATCCGATTCGAACTAGAATTTCCACTCATTGTAATCTACCTTAGTAGATACGCATTTTGATGGTGATTAGACACCACTAGTGTAGCTTGGAGGGAAAGCTCGTCGAGCCCCTCTTGTATAAAACTTTGTAAAATATGCCCAGTATAGGTTGTTGAACATATGCCCAGTAGAGGTGGTTGGTTGTTGTTGATAGGAGAGGAGAGAAGAGTTGAGACTCAGTTGCAGTCTGAGCTCACACACTATAACTAACATTCATATATTAATACAAATGAACGGATTTTATTGTTTATCAATTTCTCTATGGTAAATGTTTATGAATGTTGTCTATGTGTGTTATGTATGTATATGTTGTAGATGTATGTGCTAGAGTTCATCTGCAAGGGTAAATATAGAATTCTCTGTCTATGAGTTTGTTGGATTATTTTTGGGTTCTTTAGGTTGTGCAAGGAGTGCACAATAGGGTATTGGAACTCTGTAGCTAGCACAAGTAGTGTGCATATGAAATATTCCGAGTCAGAGAAGAACGTGACAGGAGGGCACACCAGGATAATTCACAGACTTAGGGGGAACCTCAAGCTAGTTGAATACCATGGAATAAAGTATGCATAGGAGTAGGCATAGCAAAAAGTTGTTGAACACGATGTAGAACTCTTCCAAGAGGGAATTGAGCAGGTGTTGTGAGTGGGGAATCCCCCTCTAGACTAGCACTTAGGGTTTTGTCATGCATGCAGAAAATACCTAAAGATTCCTACTTTTTACCATCATCCTAGACCTAATCCCCATTATTCTTAAGCAAATACATAGTTAAGAAGATCAAGTGAACATACCTTATTTCAAATGTTTGGTATCGATCCCTCTTCACGCTTCGTCGCTCTTTGACTGTAAATATCCTCCCAAGGCTGACCTGCATTCACAAAAGACAAACAAAGAACTCCACATGCATTTGATCTACGGATTAATGGGTTAGAGATTTAATCAACATGTACTCTATAAACAATGAAAACCTCATATGGTGGGATGGGAAAAGTACTTCTTTATTATTAACTTCACTAAAGCAACTTACAATGATGAACCCGACCACTGCTCCACGAATATAGTCTTGGGCTCCTCTTTTACTGTGCACCAAATGCTAACACACTTGCTTCTTTTCTTCGTTGAAATCACAAAATGGTTGCAAAATCTTGGGAAAAGGGGAATACGAATTCGGGTAGATTTCCTTTACTATGTTTTTCCTCTTTTAGAATGGGATACCTACCCCTTCTTTTATAAGCTATAAGGAGATAGGTATTTAGTCAAATGACTGGCCATGCATGGCTGAAAGATTTAGTTGACTTACCCAAAACTGTGTGTTCCGTCAACAAATTTCCAATTTTTGTGCTTTTGTGGGTACATACAGGTTGTAGTGGGTCAGCTAGAGTGTACACGTGGGCTGTAGTGGAGCAAGGTGTGTGGGCCTTTAAAAAGGGTGTTTTTAAGAAGAGTTGTTTAGTACTGGCTTGGAAAATAAGGTATATGAAATGGCTTAATGTCAAGTAAGTATGTCTGGTGCAAATTAGGGTTATAACAGATGCCCCCTAATGTGTGAGGTCAGAAGAGTATCTGATGGCCGAAATACATTATCAATCTTTATCAACATACCAAAACAGTGAGCCCAAGAACCATAATTCGGGAGGTGCCATCTGCAAAATAAAAATTGTCTCACCGAGGCAGGCATACCCATGCTCGGGATGAAATAAAATCATGGCTACCAATAAAATACACTATAGATCCATGTCATATAACTATATAAAGTGTAGCTGCGAGAAATACACAACGAATTTACATCTCAAAATAAAAAATATATACATGTATAGTATCCATCTTCTAAAAGATAATAAGGCCTGATGGCTGGAGATGATGTCTTCAAAGCTCGAGAATCAACTTCAAAATCTTCAAAACTTGGGTAGGAGTGTAATATGAGTGTACAACTTCACTACCCAGAGGTCTTCGATGGCTCATCGGTCATGGACTAGAGGATCTTGATGATCAGACTGGAGACTTCATTGATTTCGAACAAAGACTTGATTGGACTTTCTAGATGGCTGGGCATGTGGGAAAGAAACAAATTACAGAGGGGCCAACTCAAGCTTGGTAACAAATTTCCTTGGACAAGAGCACGACAAATGATGAGACTCAGGCAACATGGTATTGATATAAGTTCATGATGCAGGAGGCAACACAAACTCTTCATGTGTTTGGAAGAATAACCAAATGGAGGAGGACACAACTCTATGTAGTGAGAACAACTTCCTAAGGTCATATTTAATCCCAGATCTTGACGAACAAACAAAAGGATGTGATTTTTCTAAGGGTGACTCATTGTGATGCCAATAGCAAGAAAATACTTTTACCTTCCTCTTTTTGGGGTATATTTGATTTTTTTGTCTTTTTCAATAATGTTGGAAAGCTTGAAAAAGAATAAAAGAATGCTACCTTACACAGGATGATCGAGTGTTGCAAACATACTAGTTCCAAGCGCACAGAATACAGGGAGGCTCAGGGAAAAGGGACATATGCAAGAAAAGGACACTCGGGAAAAATCCTCCAAGGGCCAAAGGTGTCAAGACGTAGAGGCAAAGTGCTATAGGGCTTGCGTATAAGGCAAGCTTTAGATGGTTCAGTTGAGAGAAACATGGAGCCGACATTTATACCAAAGACACAGGTATGCAAATGAGGTTAAAAAAACACACAATGGTAATGTCCTTCGATGTAATTTCAATGAGCCTTAAGAAGGTAATATCGGGCATTTTTCATATTTAGAGAGTTTGAAAAAATGTAAAAGGAGACTCCGTTAAGTCACCTTTTTCAAAGATAGTCTAGTCGGTTCAAAAAAGGGGTAAACTAGCACTGTCCGGACGTCTATTCAAAACCATTTTAACGAGTGTGATAAATACAAGGTCACTCAACATTTTTTTCATTTTTAAGGAGTCTGAAAAAAGATTAACTATGGACTCCGTCAGGAATGTTCTTCTAGACCAATTTAATGAGTGTCAAAGAATAAGGTCACTCGGCGATCTCTTCAATTTTAGGGAGTTTGAAAAGAGCTTAACTATGGACTCCATGGGGGTTCCTTTTTCATAAATTTAGTCCCTCAGGCCTGAAAAGGGGTTAAAATTATACCTGAGAGTACTCTTCTAGAGAACCAAGGCTCCTAGAGTATACCTTTGTTCATACAGTTGACCATCCAGACCAAAAAAGGGATAAACTACCATCGGATAGATGTGCCTTCAAATTTCAGTTTAACAAGCGTGAAAGACAACAAGATCGCTCAACAATATTTTCATGTTTAGAGGCTCTGAAAATGGCGTAAAAGAAGACCCGTTAAGTTTTGGGAATCCCGAGGGTGAGAAGAAGAATGATATGGAATTATGCAAATGAGGATCAAGCTCATAATCAGGAAAATCTAGTAAGGACTCCTAGGCTTATAGTCGTTTAGTGACAGCATGGACACCAAAATGCAACCAGGATCTACCTAGGGCATCGATGTTAAGGTAGGCTTTACCACTAAATTATGACACTCCTAAAGCAGCGATGATGGTTCTGTGTCACAATTCGGTGGGATTGATCCTATGGCAAGGCATAAAAGAAAACAAGATGCAGGAAGTAGAGGTGGAATCCTAACTTAAATGCAATGAGTTGAAAAATTGACTTTTTACCAAAGGACCTTCAAAATGACCCAAAACTCCAAAAATTTTCCAAATGCCCAAAGTAACACTTATCATGACAATCCAAAGGAAACTCCTGAACCATGCTAAATGATTTTAAGTTTAGAAAGAATGACAAAAGGGTCCAAAAATTTGACAAAAAGAGGCCAAAATGTCTATAAATAGAAGCTGGCAGCTCATTATCACCATTGCTAATTGAGAAATTGACAAAAAACCAAAACTACCCCTTTGTGAAAAGAGTTGATTCTGGGAGATTTAGTGGATGAAATGACCATCCTCTTGTACCAAGTAAGTATTCACTACCCCGTATTGCAAATTAATTATTTTTTAATGCATTTAAATTCATTTTTTGGGGGGGCGTTGACCTTTTAAAAGGTTGGACCTAAGTCCACATGGGTTGTCTTATGATAGCCCGAGTCTACACGTGGGAAGAGGGAAAACTGCACATGTGTACATGCTATTCTCAGCATTATAGCCTGTGTGGACGCTTCATTTAATGTAAAAAATCTTAAAAATGCAAGATTTAACCCTCCTGAACTTGGTTTTTGCAGGATGCATGTTCACTAGAGGGAAAGAGAGCATGAGGAGATTAGTGCGTTGGCTGGGGAGGACCCTAATGTTGTTGCTACATTAATGCAATGTAGGTTGTTGAAATTTTTTCTATGTCCTTTCATGTGAGCACAAACTAGGATATTGAATGCCTTGGTCTATTATTGACATCCCAACGCAGAGGCCTTTATGCTAGAGGGGTAGTTGTTGGTTCCAACGATAGAAGACATATACTTTTTGACTGACCTCTCTAGGAGAGGGGAACCATTCAATTTTCATACTTTTCCCTCTGGGCCTCACAACATCTCGGAGTTGATTGGACTCCATTATGAGGATGGTACATATTGAATGAGCTCACAAGTACCGATAAGCAAGATTTGAGACTTATCACTGCAAGTGATAGTGTTTCTCATCGGGTGGATTACTGGGTCTACAAATTTGCATCAAGCTTCCTATGCACAAATGAATTTTGGAATTCAGTGCTTAAATGCAAATTTTTTTTATTGGAACACCACATTACTGGACTGTATGAAGAGGCAGCTAACTGATTGATGATTGTGGAATCAGAGGAACTTTGGGTTTGGAATGATTATTTTCTCTTTCTTCTTTGAAAGAGTGCCCAGTTTCAGCCCTTGAGAGGTGGTACGAGGGCACCGGGCCTCTCTTCATGCATTATGTATATGGGTGGTGTTTTTGCCACAAT
>SNQJ01S0016905.1:122220-132373 GCA_010110895.2 Picea sitchensis
GAAATCCTTCAAACTCCACTGTCAGTATATGTCTTCTTTGCAGTAGGGATGAGTCAATAAAGTTGTGTGAGGCTCCTCCATCAATGAGAACTGAGACCTTTTTCCCTTGTAGCACCTCTCTCATCCTGAAAGTGTTGAACTTAGGTACCCCATTGATGGATGCAAGTGTCACCTTCTCATCTGCTATAAGGTCATGACTTGCATCCTCCTCTTCTGCCTGTCCTTGTTTTTCGACCTCCATGTTTTGTAAGTGGCCGAAATATTCATCCTCCTCATCATCTGGAATCACCTCAATGTAGTGGGATTTTCCCTTACCCATGCATTTGTGTGTTGGGTCCCATCATTCCTTGAAGGTGAAGCACAACTGCTTCCTCCTCAATTCTCTCCTAGTGGGCTCATCCATCCTACCCCTTCCTTGGTCAAACCCCCTTGGGTATCTCCCTCCTTGTTTCATAGGAGGTCTTTGGTCTCTACCCCCTTGATTAGGAGGTCTAAGGGTGAATCTCGTATTTTCTACCGATCCTAAGTCCCCGGTCTTCCAAATGGCATCATGCAAGTTGGTAGGATTAAAATCCTTGACCCAACCTCTTAAGGGCTCCATCAACCCTTATGTGAAGAGCATCATAAATCTCGCTTGAGACACATCCTGTACCATCACCGCTAGCCTCTGTAACTCTTCTATGTAAACCTCTAGTGACCTTGTCTATCTGAGTTGTGTGAGCTCTCTAAAAGGTAGCTCTGGATCCCCCCGGGCAAACCTGTCAATGAGCCTCTATGTGAACTTTGTATAGGACATAATCTAATTGTGAACCTAGTGTGGTCAACCCATGGTACCACCAATCATGAGCCTTCCCATCCAAGTAAATTGTGGAAAATTTGATGACATCCATATCCCTCATGGGGTTAAGTTGTAGGTAGGTATCCAGCTTCTACACCCATGCTTGTGCAGTCACCTTAGCAGATCCATCAAAATAAGGAATTTCTATCTTTCTTTCTCTGCGTTCCAATTCATAGTTGGGCCTTTGATACTGTTTAGGCTTACCCTGAAACTTGATTCCACAATACTGGTCCAACGTGACTTTCCTGTAGAATCCTACACTTAAGGCATGATACTCCCTGGCACACTGCTCAAAATTGTCCTCAATATCATCCTCATAGTTTTGTTGTGGTTGATTATCCAAGAATGTAGGTAGATAGGGCCTAGGGGTGGTCCTACTGTGTGTTTTCCCCTAGGGTGCACCACCTCCATAGCTATGTCCCTCACTATGATAACGGGGCTATGCTCCTGTTGAGGTATAGTCCCTCCATGAGATCCACTAGCTTCTATGTTGGCATAAACCTCTGGACCCTTCCCTGTATGAGTCATCTGCATCAGGAGTTGCACCAATCTCTCATGCTTTTCATTCACTCTTTTCAGAGTCTCTTTCATTTCCACCTTTCCCCTGCACACTGCTTCCTAGTTTTCCTGTAGATGATGCACAATGGTGCTTTGTTTCATGTTTATGGAGTGTTGTAACTCCTTGGTGAAACCTACAAGAATCTGTGGCTCACTGTCCTCACATGATCCCTCCATTTCTGCCTATTTTTCACTTGTCTGCTTCCTGCGTCTGCCCATGTAAATCCCACTGAAATTATGCATGCACTAATCCCCACAAGATGGGAGGATCAATGCTATGATACCATTGTAATGTTCCTGAGCCAAAAAAATTTCTCGGGACACTAACTGTTTACTATTTGCTATGTTTGTTTATGTATTTGTAGGTGTACTCGTGAAGATGCGCATTATGGATTTACTTAATTTTGATTGAGAAATAGATCTGAAGCATATAATCATAAGCAAGACAAGATATATAAATAATACCATTAGAGAACCAATAATGTCATATCTGACCTTTATTTAGATAGTAGAGAGATTCCATATACAAGAGATCTGCAGATTTGGAAGAAAGCCCCAATAATATCAAAATGGGTTGCCAACCGATATAATAATATGCAATACAAACATAAATTCCTCCCAAAAGATATCTGAGAAGAGATCCAAGCCTCCAAAGGCCACTAGCAAGCAAGCTAAGACTAAAGATAAGAAGGCCCCGTCAATACTCTACAAAACCCCTCCAATTGGTTGAGTTGCATCCTGCTCTGGATGTTGATAAACCCTCAAGTTTTGGCCCTCCCTTTTCTGAGCTCCAAATCCTTCCAAACTCTCCTAGAATGTAGATAGAGATAATAAAATCCACTGGGCTAGGTCTCAAGATGAACTGAGAAGTTATGCTCCTCAAAATGGGAAAACCCTCAACTGGTTTGCACCCTCCTGGTTTGACTAAGTCAAGGAGAATTCGTTCTCCCTTCTAGGATCCTCCAAATCCCACCAAAATCTCCCAGATTGTAGATCGGGCCAATGATAACAAGATGACGAAGTATCAAATCAATCTATGAATATCTGAGCCAATAAAAACTCATAACCTCTTTCGGTAATGCACCCCTCTCTTCTCCAATTCGTGTCAAGCTCCCAGAAATAAACTCTAAGGATAATCTCCTCCAGAATAGACCAAGAATGATGTTAGGGACTCTACGAAGAAAACCCAGGTGCTCCTTTTCCAAAAATCCTTCTCCTTCCTCCAGATTGAATCAATATCCTCAAGGTAGTGCGCCTCCCTAGCTGGAAACCCCCTAGGTTCCACCCTAGCCTAGAATCTTCTTGTAGAATAAACCCTGCAACACTGTAGAATGGTGTGGGAGTATTATTTCACCTCCAAGACCAAGCCTGGATCAAGAAAGGTGGGATCTTTCACCACCAAGTTGATCTCTAGGGTTTTAGACTCAAAACCCTCAAAATTGCTTGAGCTCAAGAGCTCCAATGCAAATAAGATAATAATCTAGAATGCCTTTGGAGTGCACCCTACCCTTTCCTTTATAGCTCTAGTCTATTCATTTGTTGAGTTAGTTAACCCCTAGGGTTAACTCTTAACCTTAACTCACCTTTTATTTTCTTTCATTGAGTTATCCTTTTCCACACACAATCAACTTAATAATAGAATGTTATGTCTTTTGATTGATTTTGTCCTCAATATGCCTGAGACTATAGTCTAGTGGGGATAGCTAGACTATTGAGTCTCCCTAAACCTCTTCATCAAGAGGTGGGGGACATTACGGAAACTCATAGAAGATACATGAAAAAAGTTAGAATGATTCCATGAAATATTTTCAAGACTTGTAGTTCAATTAACATAATTTGTTTTGACTTTTTTAAATTGTTTCACTTTCCATATTGATTATAAGACTCGTTTAGTTGATGATACATTGGATTATTTTGAATACATTTCTATAAAGTATATGGAAGTTCCAATAGTTGATTTTATCTAGATTTTTGTGAGGTAAGTAGTTCAAAATATTATGTATATCTTTACTATAGTAATTTTGTTTTATCTTAAAAATAAAATTACTATATTTTTCTTTAGAAAAAAACTAGTTTTCAAAATAATAATAATACATTATAGTTACAACCGTTATATAAGTAGAGTAACCTTGTACATTCTAGGGATATTAAATTGATTACATTTTATATGCAATAGTGCAGGTTGGAAGGTTAACATCGGAAGGGGTRTTACACTCCTCAAGAAGATAAAGAACTAATAAAAAGATTTGAGMCCGAAGTGGAGCTTGTACTAATTTGCAAAATAGATTAAATGTGCATATATTAATAACCTTCATGATAAATTCATAAGACTCTGTATAAGGTATATATCTTAATTTATGTATAATTCTTGTGTCACCATGCATTGAAATAACAAGGAACAATAATTTGTATGATTTTCTTAATGTATTTAAGAGTTTGGTTAAATATATATTATTAAGTAAAATAAATAAAAAAGATCATGTGATGTGGGTGCCATACGTTACATTATTGGACTAGTTTATGTGAAACAAGTAATTGGTTAAATAGTACTACCATGTTTAGTTTTTGAAAATGAGTTTGTTCTCTTCTACACAAAAAAATTTCAATATTTTTCTTTTTGCTAAATGAGATTATTTTTTCAATATTATCCAAAAAAATTAGTAAAATCACTTCCAAGTTGGAGCTCTCATGTGAGGAAGCACATAATATGAGGAGGATGACATTATTTATAAAAATAAAATAAAAAGTAAATAAATAAAATTAATTAAAATAAAATATATAATTCAATAAAATAATTATTAATAAATTAATTAATAAATATACTCAATAAATTATTTATTTATGTAATTTTTAATTAGTTAAATAATTAATTATAATTATTAATTTTTTTTTTAACTTGGTGAGTTAGGATAGGTTATGTGGATGCCTAGGCAAGTTAATATATTATAAGGTTAGGGAGGTTAGTGGGGTATGTTAGGGGTGGGTTAGTGAATCATATGTGTTATAAGAAGGTTAGTTTAGTTAGTGGGTGGGTTAGGTAGGTCCCAAATCATTTCCTCGCATTATTGAATTTTTTTTTTTCAAATGTGCATGTATTATGCTATGAAGAGGGGTTTTTTCTTATTTTATTTATTAAAATATTTTTTTATTTGGAAAAATATTTTTGTACTTGAAAAATTCTCCATGTCCTTTTTAAATATATTTATGCAAATTTGTGAAATAACTTGAACAAGCATTCTCACCACTATTTGACTAAAAAAATAATCCTTGCCTTTAATATTGAACCACAATAGTATATGTATATGGATCCATGTATATGGATCCATTAGAAATCTAGTCAAAATTTAAGTATAATATAACAAAGAATAAGGGTATAATGATCATTACTCAACCTTTTTCTAGAAAAAAATAATCTAAGTATCATTGAACCATGAGAATAAGTGAGACTAAAATAAATATATAGAACACCATGAAATAGGGTAAATTAACCCTTATCCCATCTCCTTTACATCACATTAAATTAAATGGGAAAATTAAATAGGTGATTGACAGGTCAATAACAATGTAAATGGAGAAGAATCAATTGTCCCTTCTATATTAAACTCTTACAAAATGTTAACTATAGGGTTCATTGTGGTCCATTAAAGATAGATGGAGAATGGTGGATTGAACATTCTTCACACTTATTATAGATGGATAAGGGTTTTTCAACCCTTCTATGGATGCTAGAAAGTATTGTGATGGATATGATTATCAAAAAGTGTCAACCCTTTCTCCATATTCTATTAAAGAAGATGAGTATATAAATCCATTGGAAACATGGGTAAACGTGAAAAATAATATGACAAGGAGAAATGTTGGTTGATCTTTAACCTTTCATTGGTGAAGATCAATATAGGTATCCATTAAAATCATAGGAACAAGTGAATCCTAGTAAAATAAACATGGAGGACATTATGATATTAAATCATAGATGGAGAATGGTTGATTGGACCTTCTCTTGTCTACTTTATATCATGTTAAATGACATAATAAATTATGTTCTTAACATGTGAATAATAATGTAAATAGAGAATAATCAACCAACCCTTCTACATTCAACTCATAAAAGATATTAAATCTAAGGTTTAAGAAGAGGACACATGAGAGATGTAAGCAAGATGCATGACAAGGACACAAGAAGGGTGCATAGGAGAAAATGATACAACTCCTATTTTGTGTCCTTATACTCTTAAATCTACTATTTAAGTGGATTTAAATTTACTATTTAAGTGGATTTAAAGTAACTTTTTTGGCATTATTTTGAAATTTTATTGTGGGATTTTCTACCTAGAGATTGTGAGGACTTGTTTTATGGAGAATTTTGCAATTTTTTATGTCTTGCATAGATTTTTTGGATCCCCTTTCGATTAAAGGTAATAATTTTCCTATTTTTTTCAATTTTCCCTAAAATATTTTTTTAAGTTTATTGTGTTTATTATTTTTTGTGTTGGATCAAAGATAATAATTTCTCTATTTTTTTCAATTTTCCCTAAAATATTTTTTCAAGTTTATTGTGTTTATTATTTTTTTGTGTTGGATCAAAGATAATAATTCTCCTATTTTTTACAATTTTCCCTAAAATATTTTTTCAAGTTTATTGTGTTTATTATTTTTGTGTTTGATATTAATCCGAGAATGGCTTTTGGTGTCACGGTTGAGATTTTGAAGATTATTTTGTGGATCTATGCTTTTTGGGGTAGGGTTTGAGATTTTGGTGGCATATTTTTCATGGGTAAGGATTCAAATGTATAAATGTCTCTAATAAGTATATAGTTTACTAGATAAAGAGCTTCTTGGTATATGGGTTTCCAAATTTGACTTTTTAAGAGTTACAAAATTGAAATTCATAAAGGTGAAAACATAAACTAATATATTTATAAATGAAGAACTAAAAGGAAAAGTTCATTTGATACATCCAAATATCAAGTTTGTGTTAAAAAAAATAATTTGAAAATGAAAACAATATATTGAATATAAAAAGTATAGCTAGGTATTTTTATTTTTTATTTTTTTAGTTTATCTTACTATATTGAATATAAAAAGTATAACTAGGTATTTTTATTTTTTAGTTTTTAGTTTATCTTACTAGGATCTTTTTCTAAAACAAGTTTTTTTGTTGGTTCTCGACTACTTAAGATAAACATGGAAATGGTGCTTAGAAAGGATAATATTTTTATTAGTTCTCTTATTATTATTATTGTAAATAAAAAAGTTGTATTTTCTTAAATCATCAACAAACCAGTATACATGGAAAAATTAGCCCATTGTTCTGCCATACACATGGAAACCAGAACATGTGGCAAATTTTCAAGCTTTTTTGAAGTCTGATAAAAATTGTAAACCAAAAACTATGCAATAAAATAAATTAAATTGTGGGAGAACATGGATTGTTGTTACCGTTAGGAGGTTAAGGAGAAAACACATAAGGTTGGAAACAAGTCGAGCATCTGTGTTTGACATGATCACTTGAAAGGGAGTCAAACAAAGCATACAAGTGGTGACAGAGAATAGTTTGGCAGTGAAGATGATATGTTGCATCCCGTCTCAAGTCAAAGACAAGTTGTAGATTCTCCTATGAGAAATGAAAAATGCTAGGCGTCTCTGGTACTGAAGATGTGGTTGGTTGAGACTTGCTGACTGATTGAGCCTCCTCATCTTGCACTGTAGTAGGGATATCTTATTCGACGGGGCAGTTTTATGTTTCTAGAGCGGAATAACCTTCTAGAAAATGTCATCCAGAAGTGTGGGGTGGAATCAATATGTTGGAGGATGAGAAAAGGAAGGAGTATGGAGGTTCCTGAGGAGGATCTTGAGGGAACTCTTCCTCAACATAAGCCATGGCTTTATCATTGTCCAACCAATTTTGAATAGAGAAGGGTGAATTATCCAAAGGAGGACCAACAGGGTGAACATTAGAGATGGGAGGTAGAATTGGTGTAGAGGAGGGGCTTGAACGACAGTGTCGAGTGGCAAATTTGTAATAGGTCGAACCCCGCTTTATCTTTCCACTTTATCATGGCATTGGGATAGCTAGGGAAATATTGGAAATCGGGAGGGGGAGATGACACCCAAAGGAGAAAATACCAGAATGGGAGGGGGAAGCCAGAGTTCGGACCTGGACAAGAAAAAGAACAAGATGAAAATTTCCATTTCTTACCTCCATAATAGATTTTGAATTGACAGTGGAGAGTGCCATTAAGGTCGAGTTGAAAACTCTCATTCAACTCGTACTAGGCCAGGCATACTTCGACCCTCACTTTGAGTGCGCAATTAAATCTTTCTTCCAATGCAGGTGCACCACCATTCCCATCGAGTGAATGATACTCATGTGGAAGATATTGAGGAAAAGGGTGGTGGCTTAGGTTATTAATTTCCCAACACGCATGTTCTCCAATTTTCACCCCATTTAGGGTCTTGTTCTCTTATGTTAGTAGAAATCATAAAATATAAAAATTAGTTTAAATAACAACAATATGTCTATCCATAAAGAAAATGGTAATTTGTGCATATTCACAAGGGATTTCATATTGTCATGATGCATTAGAGTGTTTTAGAGGGTCAAATTTAATCACCAAAATCATAAAATTAGCCCCATAGCAAACTATTATTCATAGATATAGAGTTGGATTTAAGTTATGCTTCTAATGTTTACTTGAAAAAACTTTCAATGAAAAGGAAAACAAAGCTAATAATGAAAATTGTTTTTATCCTACGAGTAATTTGGAAAAATGTCGAATGGAATATCATAGAAAGAAGCATTCCATCTAGGTTCATTGTTTTAATTTCTTAGTGAATTTTAATGAAGGAATGGAAAACATAACCATTGGTTAATAAAACAGTCATAAAAACCTATAGGACACAGGATATGAAGAGTCCTATCACGTACCATTGTTTCAAAAGGATCAAGTCTATTTATTTATACACTAGAACTAGTTATAAAACCTATAAGATTAACAAGAATTGGAATAAATCCAAAACCTACAAGAAATTTAACTATACAAATGAAATCCAATTGCCATCCAATTCCTAATTTTTAGAATATAAATCAAAGTAAATTTGTCAAATGATGTCCATTTGTTAGACAAATAGGTTTCTCAGCATTGTGAAGAAGGGTATGATTGTTTCATAAATTAATGTGGAAATGTGAAATGTATGTGGAATGCAGAGGATAATGGATTGGCAAGGAAAAGGAAGCTCCTTCCACATCCACATGAATTGAGGATAAAAAATGCAATGGTTGAGAATGAAAATAGATCAACACGAGTGTAAAACTTATAAATATAAATCTTATTGTTGTAATTAGGAAGAAAATTTTGAAGGCCAAATGTTAGCTGAACAAATCTTGTAAAAGGAAAGTTATCGTTTAATAAGAGAACTTAAATGTTGGGGGAAATTTTACATTTAAGTTCTCTTATTAAACAATAACTTTCCTTTGACAAGATTTGTTCAGCTAACATTTGGCCTTCCAAATTTTCTTCCTAATTACAATAATAAGATTTATATTTATAATTTTTACACTCGTGTTGATCTATTTTCATTCTCAACCATTTCATTTTTTATCCTCAATTCATGTGGATGTGGAAGGAGCTCCCTTTTCCTTGCCAATCCATTATCCTCTGCATTCCACATACATTTCACATTTCCACATTAATTTATGAAACAATCATACCCTTCTTCGCAATGATGAGAAACCTATTTGTCTAACAAATGGACATCATTTGACAAATTTACTTTGATTTATATTCTAAAAATTAGGAATTGGATGGCAATTAATTTATGAAACAATAGTTTCCACATTAATTTATGAAACAAGCATACCCTTCTTCACAATACATTTCCTATTTGCGTTATGCTGAGAAACCTTGCATCGAGTTCACACTCTGCATCCTGAATTGAGTCCATTCTCTACACTTTTCATAAGGACCCAACACTTTATTTTTATAGTATTCCCCATTGGCCTGATACTTATTTTATTTTGAGTTGTGTCCTATGCAGAGAACTCGCCACAAAATCATTTATCCACAAACCATTCCTCTACATCAACCTTTCTCGCAATAACCTTTTTCTCTGCATGAGTTCTCTCTGTATAGCTCCCACTTTTGCAAGACATATCGCTTCACATTCTTTCTACATTGAATGTCCCATAATTAGCACTTTTTGCACTATGAAACCTTTCAAAGTTTCCATTTTCAAGGTGATTTATGGAGAACTTATGATGTTTCGATCCACAAGATAAAGAAGGTTGTTAGAAGTAAACAAGGTTTAATTGTCACATTTTCCCATAGATCATATTCTTACAAATGATAATTACTATTAATAATTCACATGCATTATGGAGGAAAGTGTGCATATCGAAGGGATGTTTCATTAAGGTCTATTAATGATCTTATCTACCTATTAGTTAAAGGTCCATAATTTGTATCAATAGTATTCACATATATCAAAGTATATTAAGAAAAGGGGGCACAGATGGAAACTAGAAAGAAAAAAGAGCATTTCTGCAAATATACTGTCAATTTATTATCCCACTAGGATAAATACTTTCAATGGTCTACGATTTATCATTGTATTCTAGTCTCACCCCATAGAAAAAAAATCGCCAACAAAATTTGGACAACTAGTTTAGCTAAGGTAGGTTTCATGTCAGAGGCCTTTTATTTCAAAGAGCTTGTCTCTTGGTGCACAAGCATGTTCGACACTAAGCATAGAATGATT
>SNQJ01S0016906.1:40639-56435 GCA_010110895.2 Picea sitchensis
TGGTTGAGACAAGTAGTTGATGAGTTGGCACATACATGAGGTGTATAGTTGATGATGTTGGTACATATTGATGAGTCATAGTTGATGAGTAGTTGAAACATGATTGGTACATACTTGGTACATGGTTGGATGCACTTTTTTATAGTACATGTTGATTGGGCTACAGGGATGCAAGGAAACACTCTTCCAATGATATCGAGATTTGCATGAGAGGCATTTGAAAAAAAAGATCATATCGAGATTTGCATCAGAGGGATTTGAAAAAAAAATCCTTTATTTTGTTGTTGTAATTGATTTTATTATTACACTTTAACAAATGTAAATGATTTTATTATTTTGTTGTTGTAATTGATATGTTTAACATAATTAACCGTATGATTTAATGTTATTTCACTCTATTTCTAGCAATACGCTAAATGGTATTTGACTATATGTTTGATTATATCTTAAAGTCGTAACTGTGTACATGTATTGATCCATATGGATGTCGGTGGACTCCCACCTATTCCTGCTAGTTCATTTTGGTAGTTTTCTAGTTTGGCATTTTTTTTCCTAGTTTTCGAGTCCTTGACTTGCGAGGTCATTTTGGGGCCCTAAACAATGTTTTTAGGGATCGTCACAGTTCAAAATTCCATTGGATAGTTTGCATCGAAATGTATAGTCCTCGGATAGACCTTTAAAATGGGCTATCGTGCACCTAAAATGAATATCATATGCAAAAGTTACAACCCCGAGAAGTTGATGTACTAACTTACCCAAGCGGGGCCCACATGACTTTTGGCGCTTCATCTCCTAGGGTTAGGTTTTTGGATGTCTAGGGTTTTTGGCATTCTTGTTTATTGTAAAAATGTCTTCAGAGCCTCATTGTAATTTGCTTCTTGTGAATGCACACAGTTGTCACATCTCTTCTCAGAGATAAGCTGCCACCATTCCAACGAGCTTGTTTCCACTACATTTTACAGTTTCAACTTATTTCGTTATTGAATAGAAAACTAGTTTTACTGTATCTCTGTTATTTTGTGTTAAGAACCTATTAATAATATGTATTCATTTTGTTATGCTCATAAAATCTGGATCAGTGGTATCAGAGTAGTCTTCTCCTGGTCATCTTAATGCATGTCCCCAATGAGGTTAGAGTACAAAGAGTTGTGTCTCGATCTTGTTTCTCTTGAGGAAAGAAGCTCTTGCACGCCCAAGCGACCTCTCATGGCAGGAGAAAAGAAAGATGACGGGATAGGAGATCCCTTCAAACTTTTGATTGAGGAAGCCCTCATGCAATAGAGGAACGAGATGATGGATAGTTTCACACAAATCCTTCTGCAACTACTAATAGGCGACGCATCTTCTTCGAACGGAGGCGTCGAACCCTTCAAGGTACAAATAAAATTCGATATTCTTATATTTGAAGGTCATATAGACGCAGATGTTGTAGACAAGTGTTTGAATCTACTAGAAGGGTATTTTTTGTCCATAACTTTTCGAATAGAGAAAAGATTACTTGTGTGCTCCTCAAAGCCATTCCCCATGTCAAAGATTGGTGGGAAACTTTTTGTGAGCAAAAGGAAACAGTGGAAACCTCATTATTTTCAGTCACGACCACCTGGGAATCCTTCAGGGATGCTATTAAGGAAAAATACTACCATGTCGAAAGTTATGATGACCTATATACCAAATGGACCACAGTGCGGGAAGAAAGAGACCAAGCAATGCCAGTTTTCACAAATATCTTCCATACCTTGCACACCAAGCTGGGTATCAAAGATTCAGAGTGACATCTGGTGCTCAAATATCGCGGTGGTCTGCATAGATACATCCAGACCGAAATGGAATTTCTAAACATCTCATCCTTGGGCGGGACCTACCGATATGTTGTCAAAATCGAGCAGAAGCTCAAACAACAGACACAATAACTTGGGCCTGGAAACCCCTCACAACAAAATCCAGGAAAGGGTAGCCCCAACCCATAGAACAAAGGAAAGATCAAAGATGGACAGTATCAGGACTACCAGTCCAAGCCGTAAGAAAAGAAGGACACTGAAAAGACAAAGAAAGATATCGGGAAGTGATGTGACTTCCATAATAGCCCTTGGCATAACATTGTTGACTGCCGCTCAAAATAGTCGTTGGTGGCCGAAGTGAAAGCCTCTAAATCAGATGTGGATTCTGACTCTGAGCCATAACCAGAAAGGGGAATATGGATCATTGACGCAGAACCCAGTGCCACCGTTGCTACCACCAAGCTCCAACCTGGTGAACCAGATGAGCTAGAAGAAGGAGAGAAGCTCTTCCATTCACAAATGTGGGAAAAAGGCACCCAACTACACTTCATCATTGATAGCGGTAGCCAGAAGAACCTCATATCAGCAGAGGTCATCAAGTGGTTGACCCTAACAACAACATCACACCCACAACCCTACACCATTAGATGGCTCCACCAAGGAAATGATCTCTGCTTCAGCCAACAGTGTCGACTGTCATACGACATCAAGCCCTTCAAAGATGAGTTATTGTGTGATGTTCCTCCTCTCTAAGTTTTTGATGTTCTTTCGGACCAACCTTATTTATGGAAATGTCATGTTGTATATGAGTCTAGGCCTCGTAGTGTTATTATTACTTTGAACAGGAAATTGTATAGGATACTTGAGGCAGTCCCACCTAGTGTTATTTCCTTGATCTTTGCTAAGAAATGCAGGAAGGTCATTTCTCAAATGGGGAAGTTTGTCTTCTTCATGATTCGATCTCAGAATAAGCAAAATATCATAGCCACATCTAGGGTCTCTGCGACCAACCTCTCCACACAGTAGAAGCAAGTAGATACGATCGTGGAGTAATACTCGGATATCTTCTCCTCACCTACAGGGGTACCTCTGCACTGCCAAGTCAAGCACCCCATCAATCTCACCCCCAGCACACCACTACCCAATGGGCCAGTCTATCGTTTCTCTTTGTTAGAGAATGAGGAGATCAAGTGACAGATCCAATAACTTCTCCACAAGGGGCACATCTGCACAGATCATCACCTTGTGGGAGCCCAATCATGTTGGTACAAAAGAAAGATGGAACATGGTGACTCTGTATTGATTATTGGTCTCTGAATAAAATCACAGTTAGAAACCGATTTCCGATTCCCCAAATCGACGACCTCCTTGATCAACTCACAGGGGCCAAATACTTCAGTAATATTGATCTGAAGTCTGGCTACCACCAGGTCCTGATAGAACAGACAGATGTATGGAAGACTGCCTTCAAGTCAAAGGAAGGCCTTTTTGAATGGTTGGTCATACCCTTTGGTTTGACAAATGCCCCAGCCACTTTCATGAGGATGATGGACGATATCCTGTGACCATTCACCAATAATTTTGTAGTGGTGTATCTGGACGACATTATAATTTACAGCAAGACTTGGGCCGAACACTTGCAGGATATTCAACAGGTTTTTCACACCTTGCGGCAGCACAAGTATACGCCAACTTGGAAAAATGATCCTTCGGCATGGACTGGGTCCATTACTAGGGCTACATCATTTATCAACATAAAGTACATGTGGATCCATCCAAGATCCAAGTCATTCATGACTGGCCAGCCCCAACAACACGCACTGAGATTCAGAGCTTCTTGGGCCTTGCCAATTTCTACCACAGGTTCGTGTTGATATTCTCCCATATTGCATGGGCCCTCAACCAAATAAATAGGGGTGGTGGTAAGGAGAAATTTGTGTGGGACCGGTCCCAACAACAAGCGTTCGATGATTTGAAGCAATGCTTGTGCTCAACCTTAGTACTTTAACTACCAAACCTGCAACATCCCTTTGACATCAAGACAGGTGCTTCAGACTATGTTGTGGGCACCGTTCTCACTCAGCACGGCCACCTCGTGGCCTATCATAGTGAGACATTGTTAGATAATGTCCGTAAGTACCCTACTTATGAAAAAGAAATGTACTCCATTGTGCAAGCCTGCCGCCAGTGGAGACATTACATTCTTGGGAAGGAGACAGTTATCCACACTGATCATAAGCCACTGCAATTCATGCAAACACAGGGAAAATTGCAAAATGACCATCATCAAAAGTAGTCCACATACTTGCAGCAATTCCACCTCAACATCAAGTATAAAATAGGAAGCACCAATCATGTCACTAATTGCCTGAGCAGAACGCCAGTCACAACACTCACCATAGTTCTAGACTCTTGCAGCCATGAGACATCTAGATGGCCCCAACTCTATGAGACAAACCCTGACTTCGCCACCACCTACCAAATGTTGGGTGAAAATGCAGTCATCGATAATTTCCATCTTCAGGATGGGTTGTTGTGTCGTATGGGCCATATCTATGTTCCATTAGGTGAGCAAGCGAAGATGATCTGGGAAGCCCACTACAGTCGGGTGGCAGGACACTTCGGTGTCAAAAAGACAATAGTGATGCTATAGAAACATTTCTACTGGTAGAAACTTTGACAGGAGGTCAGCAAGTATATCAGGTCCTGCACGGCCTGCACTATTGCCAAACTGACCACTAAGAAACAGGGCTTCTACACCCCTCTTCCTAATCCAAATAGGTCATGGGAATCCATCTCAATGGACTACATGTCAGGCCTCCTATCCACCAAGCGAGGAAATGATTGTGTTTTTTTGGTTGTTGATCACTTTTCTAAGATGGTGATTATGGTTACCTGCAAGAAGAGCATCATAGCAGAGGCCACTGCCAAGCTCTTCTTTGAACAAGTCTGGGTACATTTTTGAATACCACAAACCATTTTCTTAGATCGAGACAGTCAATTTCTAAGAACATTCTAGTCGAGCCTCTGGTCACTGCTAGATAGAAAGCTCACCAAATCCATGGCCTTCCACCCCCAGACAGATGGCCAAACCGAGGTTGTAAATTGAATGATTGTGCATATCCTTCGCATGTATAATTCAAAGAAACCTCGCACATGGGATGAGAGCCTTCCCTATGTCCAGCATAGCTACAATCGAGCCCTGCGTATCTCAACCAGCCATAGTCCCTTTCAGGTGGGGCTCGGATTCCAGCCATTGGGTCCCATAGATGTTGCACTTCCCCTTGCGGTCACCTCGACTGACTCATCTCCTACTCCAACTGAAGTTGACAAAGCCACCTGTTTCATTGATAGGATCTAGCACATCCGCCAACATGTTCAAGCTATCCTACAGAAGTCCAATGACAAGTACAAACAACACCATGATCAACATCGGGTGCAAGATAAGTTTCAGGTGAGCGACAAAGTTTGGTTTCACTTGTAGAAATAACGCCTTATAGGACCCCATCGAAAGCTTCACCCACTCCGTTATGGGTCGTACACTATCACCAAGGTCGTGGGGGATAATGCTTTTCAGCTCAACATTCCTCCTTTCCTTGGCCTGCACCTAGTGTTCAATGTGGATCTCCTTCACCCTTATTTCCCACCATTATTGGACACCTCAAAAGTAGCAGAACAATTGACACCAATAGAGCTCAAACCCGACTGCATACAACATGCATCTAATGATCAGATTGTGAACACACAGATCAAGGGCACTCGACAATAAACAATCCAGCTTTATCGAGTCGTCAAAGCATGGCAGCTCCTGCACCAAGGCAAGTGGCTCACCCGAGGCCAAATTCAACATAAATTTTCTCATCTGATGGGGGACCTCAATGTAATGGAGTCCATTTCTTCCTAAGGAGTGAGGATTGATACAGATGGATATTAGTGGCCACCCACCTTTTCCAACTAGCTCAAAACAGTTTTCTGACAATTTTGGCAATTTACTATTTTTAGTAGTTTTAACTTTCGGGGCCATTTTGAGGGCCTAAATGAAGGTTTTTCGGGATCGATCTCCTCAATGATATCCTAATAAATTATTGAGCCCCCAAAATGAATCTCCTCGATGATACCTTTCCAATGGGCTATCACACGCCTAAAACAGAGATTGTATGCAAAAGTTACGACCCCGGGAAGTTGATGTAATAACTTACCCAAACGGGGCCCACGTGACTTTTGGCACTTCATCTCCTAGGGTTAGGTTTTTGGATGTCTAGGGTTTTGGGCATTCTTTTTTAATGTAAAAAGGCCTCCAGAGCCTCATTTTAATATGCTTCTTTCAAATGTGCACAGCCGTCACATCTCTTCTCAGAGATAAGCCGCCACCATTCCAGCAAGCTTGTTTCTACTGCATTTTACAGTTTCATCTTATTTCGTTATTGAATAGAAAAACAGTTTTATTGTATCTCTGTTATTTTGTGTTAAGCACCTATTAATAATCTATATTCATTTCGTTCTACTCATTAAATATGGATCATGGGTGCCACGTGGCAACCCATGTATGGGCCACGTGGCACCTCACCATTCGTTAAGACTGATGCCAAGTGTCAAACATTGACTGGTCCAGCTCTAGCACATGTATCTTCCACATCATCTACCCTATCCACACTATCTACCACATGTCATACCTGCCACGTAAGTTGTATGAGCATGCCATGTGTCACCCTTGCAGTGGTGACACATGTCACCCCCATATTGGTCCACATGTCTTTTCCATGTTAGCATCCGTACACCTAGTCACCCTACCATGTCATCCCCAATTGTGCCTACCACGTCAGTTGTACAACTGTACGTCCTGTACATTCAACTGCCATGTGGCACTGTACGGACTGTATAGTTCATGATTCTACTTTGATCCTAACAAAATAAATGTGTTGTCCATTTGATTTCAACAAAGGAATTTCTAATTTAAATCCAAGCAAGGTAGGAACAGAAGACCTAGATCTCAGAGACATTGTGGAAAGGGAAGGAATAGATCTACCGAACATACTAGAGCAATGAAAAAGGCAAGGAGTAGTCAATGTGCCAGCGGAGCAACTCGATCTCATTCAATATCTCTTCCTCCTAAGGGAGGAAGTGAAATCAAGAGGGATCAAGAACATGCATGGTGATATAGGACACCTGGGAATCAAAATAGGTGATGGACAGCCACAACATTCACCCAAGCAAGCAAGGTGGAAGAAAGGCAGAAAATCAAATAGTGTAGCCCTGCAAGAACTAGGAGTCATGCTGATAAACTCAGGAAAGATTAAAAATATCTTCCCCAACTCCCCCCCACATGTTTAAATGAATATTATAATGTGGAATATAAGAGGCCTAAACAACCCAAGAAAGAAATGAATCCTTAAAACTAGACTAAGAAAGGAACAACCTGACCTCTGTTTTATTCAAGAGACAAAATGCACCTTAGATAGAATGGAAACAATCAGTAAAACACATTGGAGTAAGTACAAGATGTTGGTTTTCGAAAGCCAACAGATGGTGGGAGGTATTCTCACCTTGTGGAACCCACAATCAATGAACCTACTTGCAGTAGAAGCCACGAGACACGTGCTTTATGTTAACATGCAAATTATAGGCAACACGATGAAAATTCTATGCATTAATGTGTATGGCCCCCAGGTGATGGAGGAAAAAAGGAGAATGCTCCTAGACCTAGAGAATCTAAAGGATCGAATCAGCAACCTCCATTGGATCCTAGCAGGAGATTTCAACATCATCACTACACTTGCTAAGAAAAAAGGGGGCACTAGGATACTAGACAGAGATGCGGAAGAATTATCAACTTGCATTGACACAATAGAGCTTGTGGACATCAGGACCAATAGTGGACATTTCACCTGAAACAACAAACGAATATATCACCACCAAGTAGCTACAAGGCTAGACAGATTCTTGGTGTCGGAATCCATCATTTTGTAGGGACTAACTTTGTACTACATCATCCTCCCTTGGGGGGGATCAGACCACTGGCCAGTTCAATTGGAAACTAATTTTCAAACCACACTGAAGAACAGACCATTTAGATTTGAGAAATTTTGGATCGAACATCCCACCTTCAAGGAGAACATCAACCAATGGTGGCCAGAGGAACTACCAGACCAAGGGACAAGGATTTTCAAACTTTACAAGAAAATCAAGTACATCAAACAAAAACTCAAGGAGTGGAACGGGGAAGTCTTTGGAAACATAAACCAAGACAAAAAAAGTATCGAGGATAGAATGAGGAAGCTATAGGAACTGTGAATTGAAGAGGGATACACAGAGGATCAAAAAAAAGAAGAGATCCAAATGACCCAGGAATGGGAAGCAAGATTCCAGCAGGAAGAAACTCTGTGGCACCAAAAGTCTAGAATAAGGTGGCTAAAGGAGGGGGAGAGGAATACCAAGTTTTTTCATAGAAAAACTATTGCAAGAAGATCCCATAAAAAAATCTTGAATATTAGGGATCAGGATGAGATCGAAAGAGAATCCCACCATGAAATTGAAAATACATCGGTCAATCACTTCCAGGGCATAGCTCAGGAACCCAACCAAGACAGATCTGAGGCCATACAAAGAATAATTCAGCACATCCCCAAGTTGGTCACATAAGATCAAAATGTCGGCCTAAGCAAACCCATCACAAAGGAATAAATTGACCAAATGGTCCAGGAGATGCCCAACAGAAAGGCCCCAGACCCGGATAGCTTCACAATGGAATTATTCAAAGCATGTTGAGAAATCGTTAAGCATGAAATTTACGGGGTGGTGGAGGACTCCAAGCGATCGGCATCCATCCTGAAAGCTTTAAATGCCACAATGATCACTCTAATCCTAAAATAAAATGAAGCTAGGACCATGATCGCTACATGCCTATTGCTTTATGCAATGTATTTTACAAGATAATCTCCAAAGTCATCGCCAATAGACTAAAGCCACTCCTTCCCACGTTGATTTCACAAGAACAGGCGGGTTTTGTGGAAGGAAGAAAAATACTGGAAAATATCATCCATGCCCATGAGATTATCCACACGATGAAAACCCAAAGGAGAGGGGGGATGATATTCCAACTTGACCTGGCGAAGGCTTACGAAGAAATAAGGTGGCACTACATGGCTATTGTGTTGGAAGATTTTAGTTTTGACCAGCACTGGATCAACTGGATCGTCACTCTAGTCTCGACGACAAGCTACTCGTTGTTAATCAATGGAGCCCCAACCAAACATTTATGTCCATCCAGAGGCATAAGATAAGGGGATCAAATGTGCCCCTTCATGTTCATTCTAATGATGAAAGGGCTAAGCAAAATCATAAAAAGCGCAATTGCAGCTAGTGAAATAAAAGGCATCAAACCATTTGAAAATTGTCCAACCTCCACACACCAATAGTTCGTTGATGATACCCTACTCCATGGCACACCCATGGTAAAGGAAGAAAATGATTTTAAAAGAATCTTAGAATACTTTGGGGGCATAAATCAACCACTCCAAATCCATGATATATTTCTTCGACACTAATCCAGCAATTCAAAGAAACTTGGCCAACATTTTGGGGTTTGAATGCAAAACGCTCCCAATGAAATACTTGGGAATCCCCTTCACGGACAGAGCCTACAAAAATTATACGTGGGAAGGAGTTATCAGGAAACTGCAGGAGAGGGTAAAAAAATGGACACACAGAGCCCTAAACCTGGTCAGAAGGCTTATCCTCACCAAAATTGTTCTACAAGAAATTATGGCGTATATGATGTCAGTGTTCCCAGCCCCCAAAGAAATCCTACAAAATATAAGAGCCATCCAAAGAGTCTTCCTATGGAGAGGCATAGAAAATAAAAATAAATGGGTCATGGTGGCCTGGGATAAGGTATGCAGACCAAAAAGAAAAGGTGGCTCGGGGTTACAATACCCACAGGTAACCAACGAAGCCTATGGGGCAAAGCTCTGGTGGAGATGGGTAAAAGACAAATCGGTGTCGTTCGAAAACATATGGAAGGCCAAGTATGCCCCAAAAATTAGCGATGAGGAGCGAATTCGATTCATGGGCACAAGGGAGGGATCAACCATATGGAATCTTGCCTGACAAAATAAGAACTAGATCCATAAACACAACTTCTGGAAAGTTAGAAATGGTAGAACAACAAGGTTCTGGGAGGACGCATGGCAACAAGAACCCGGAATGGAAAATATGGACAAGGAGGAGATCCAACATGAAATGATTAGGCAAGAAAAAACAAAAATCCATCATTAATGGAAGCAAAGGGATGGTAGCGCCAAATGGAGGATCTTGGACAAACTTAATCCACAAAATAGAGCCTGGATCGAAACAATAACGAAAGAGGTGGAGGAGGAATTGGGGAAACGGAAAATTAGGGTGTCAGAAGAAGAGGACCAATTGAGGTGGGGCAGGAAAAATGGGGGTGAATTCAATTTAAAAGAAGCACGGTATTACATCGTGGGCCAGGACCAACAAAATCTGGAGCAACAGTGGGAAAAGATTTGGAAAATCCCCCAATGGCCAAAAATAAAAATGTTGAAATGGCTAGTTCTACACAATTGAATTCTAACTTGGGAGAACCTCATGAAAAGGGGTTTCATAGGTCCCCCTCGATGTCATATCTGTCAAGTCAAGAAGGAAACAACTAATCACCTCCTCGACGAATGTAGTTACACAACAAATATTTGGGATTGGGCTACAAGCATCTTCCGCCAATCCAATAGGATTCAGGGGAACATCAGTGCAACCATCAACAATTGGAATGAAGGTTACAGCGAAAATGAAATGGTGAACCTTTGTTGGAATCTAACGTCGGGGATGATCATCTGGGCAATCTAGAAAGAACGAAATTGTCGCACCTTCAGGAATGAAAGAATACCGGCAGAAAGGATAAAGGAGGTAATAGTCCCTCAAATAAGAGAAACAGTGCAGATCCGCAACTGCAATACGGAGAAATCTCAACTTACAGACCAACACTCTCGCATCCTGTATTTTTTCCATCTAAAATAATGGTGCAACAACATGCCTGTAGGGCGTGACCTGAAAGTCCATATAGGAGCCCGCAACTAGACTCCCCCTACGTTAGGATTACTCAAACTGAATTTTGACGGGGTGGAGCAAGGAAATCCAGGACTAGCAAGGGCAGGTGGAGTGATCAGAGACAGTGGTGGCAACATCATCCAACTGTAAACTGGGAGCATGGGAAACTCAACCAACAACGTGGTGGAATTTGGAGCCCTGGAACTTGGCCTTTAAATCCTAAGTTTTGAAAGGATGACAAACACCATTGTGGAAGGTGACTCCACCTTGGTTATCAACACAGCGAAAAAAATCCAAAATGGCACCAGAGTAGGCAACGTTTAGCACCACTAGCGCCTTGCACACTCCCTACAGAAAATACAGGAGCATATGAGAACTTTGAATACAGTGGAGTTGCGTTGGGTGCGTAAGTCATTGAATGCTCTAGCGGACAGGCTCGCCAATGAGGGGGGCAGAAAGGAAGGACCGGAACTAGACGATACATGGATCAACATTCTGAGCGGGCAACTCATAATATACTGCAACCACCTTGCGGAAAAATATCATGAAGGCAGTTTAAGCGTGGAAGGTCACATCGAGGAGGACATCGCAAGGCCTCTTAGAATGTACGCGGGCCTCAAGCAGAATATGATTGCCTAACACTCTGCTGCCAATTATCATGCAATATCATAATAAGCAATAGACGGACGACTGGAAGTAAGGCCAATACGCCAGTAAGAGGTGTGGGGAAAGCACGAGTGAAAGGACAGGCAGCAAGTCGCATGCAATGAATTATGTAAGGCATGAGGGGTTGATGATAACCAGGATTGATCCACCAGGCCAAGTACAGGTATAGAGAGCAGCACAGTCGGATCACAAGTGAGCAAGGTCAGTGATCGTGTAGGGACAAAGGATGACCCATCATGATCATACGAGCCTTAATAGGAAAATTGATAGAAGCGCTCACCACCAAGAACAAACCAAGACTAAAAGGATGGGCTCGCAGAGGCTAAAGGTCAATAAGAAGAGGGACAACAAAAATAGACGCAAACAGAAGGAGCACAACAACAAGGATTATTACAGAGTCAAGGGCAGGGAAAGTAAGAATACATGTGAAGTGAGGCATAGGTCGAGTAACCCGAACATGAGTTATGGCAGGAAAAGAGGGATGGCATGACTAAAGCAAACGCACAGGAAAAGGAACCCCCCTGGGAAGGAAGTCTCGAACAGTTAGTGACAGTTAACAAGAATGGAGAAGGCAACAAGGATGCAGAGGGCACCTTCCAAACTTTGGTTGCACCGAAGGGGAAGGAGACCATCACCCAGTGGGAAAAGGAATTAAAGGACAAGCACAAAGGTAAAGTGTGGGATGCATTGGCACAAGAAGTGGATCGGGTAACTGATCTGGGGGACACGCAACCCAGGGAAACCCTCTACCAAAACAAAATGGAGATGGCTTGGCTAACCAAGATGATGATCGGGAAAGTGAATTTAGAAATGGAAGAAGCCAGGCAGGAGGATAACAGGGAAAACAATACAATGTTGGGCGAGATCATGCATTTCATCAGTAGTTTGGAAACTATTGCCAAACTGTTAGTAGAGGTAGAGAATGACCAAAAATGCAATTTGGAGCAGTTGGCAGCCCAGTTTCACCTCTACCTACGCTATGTCCATCACATCGACATCATGCCTGCCGATGGACACGGTGCACCAGCTTAAATCAGGAAGACTTGCATGACCTCCCAGAAGGACAATAACAAGATCCAGGCGGATGGCGGGATCATAGTTTCAGCTTAATGATTTGGTAGTCTATAGGCAGCAATGTCATGCTTTGTCAGGTTAGCTTTGATATCTTTCACGCTCTAGTTTAGAGGGGATGCTTTAGTCTCTTCTTTTATGTCTTTGTTTTTCTCAACCTAAATATGGAAGGTCTGGTCTGGTTTCCCTTGGTGGCAGACTAGTACCATCCCTTGTTACTATCAACTTGCGCAACTTGGGACCCCTTGGTCTGGTTTCCTTCTAGACAGACCAGGATCCCCACTTTTTGTATCATAATATTTTCAGTAATATAGATTCCTACACTCTTACAAAAAAAAAAAAAAGGAATTTCTAATACAAAATGATAATAATAATAATAATAAACCTACTTTTACAAAACCAGACACAATTACTCAACCTCACAATTCATTTATAAATTATATGCAAGTGCACAAGTTGGTTTATTAACATTAGGAAGGGTGTTATATGTTGACACATGTGACAAGGACACTAACAAAGGTGGAGTGATTTGGACACATTCCTACACTTTGCATTTCACAGAATAAATTGATCTATGGTGGCTTTGGACTTCTTAGTGACTAATTTGGGTTTTTTATATTTTGCATTATAATTTTCCTTGGTATATATTTCATTTTTTAGAACCCTCAATTTGAATTTAGAAAACAAACATGATAACAAGGAAGAAGAGTTGAGATTTAAAATTACAGCTTGATCTAGATTCATTCTATGTTCACTCGTGGTTATTTTTATATTCACTAAGGGTTAACTAGTGTAAGAAAGTTGTTTTTCTAAAATGATTATTGCACCAAAAACAACATTACCAACTTAACCAGAATTGTGACCTCAAAACGAGAACTCTAGCCCAAAAAACTCATATTTTTGCATAAAAAACATGAAAATCAACCCCAAATCAAAAAGTGGTGTTATCGATAATACCATTTTTTCAAACAGGGTCAAAATTACAACATTTTCAAGCATGACCTTCAAAACTCATACAATAGCTTAGACAATAGAAACTCAACCTAATTGAAACCGTGGTTTTGACAATAGATCCCTATGCAAAAAAAAGAAACCCAAAATTGGATACAAAATGGTCACTTAAAAATTTATTTACTAACATTTTTTTTCTTCTTAAATTTACATTGAAAATAAATAATTAGAAAGGACAAAATCTTCGCAACTTTTTTTTTTAAATGAAGAAAAAAACACATTCAAAAAAATATATTCAAAACCCAAATTATATAAAATAAAATAAAAAACATTAAAAAAAAGTCGAAAAAAAAAACTAAAAAAAAAGGTGAAAAAAAAATTAAAATTTCCAAAAAAAACAATAATCTAAAAACATATATACATATTTTTAAAACTAATAATCAAAATAACCATTGAAACATAATATATGTGTGTGTGTGTGTGTGTGTGTGTGTGTGTGTATAATTATATAGTCCCTGAAAAAATGACAATCCAAATATATGCTTCGTTGTCTCTAGTTTACCACATACTAGACAAAGTTCATTCGTCAACTCACTCTTAGCCAAATGGGTCTTGGATGGTAGCCTCTGATAAATAACTAGTCGTGGAATGACTTGAAACTTGTATGACAAGTGAATGGGCCAAATAACCCTCTCCAACATTGCCCCCTTGCCCTCTCCCATCATATATATAGTTTGTATATAATATAAACTACATATTATATATAGTTTATATTATAAATAAACTACATATTATATATAGTTTATATTATATATAAACTATATATATTATATATATTATAAACTATATAATTTATATATAGTTTATATTGTATATAAACTATATATATATATGATGAGAGAGAGAAAGTTTACATATAATTTATATTATATATAAACAATATATAATATAAACTATATATTAATTATATATAATATATAAACTATATATATGATGTGAGAGGACAGGTTCACATATAATGTAAACTATATATAAATTATATGGTTTATATATAATATAAACTATATAGTTTATATATAATTTAAACTATATATAAATTATATAGTTTATATTTTATATAATTTATATATACTTTATATTATATATAAATTATATAATTTATATATAGTTTACATTATATATAAACTATATAATTTACATTATATGTAAACTTGTCCTTTCCCATCACATTTATGTAGTTTATATATAATATAAACTACATATTATATATAAATTATATATTATATACAATATAAATTATATTTTCTTTTTGAATTGGTTTTTGGGCGGGAACAGGGTTTGGTAGATTTTTTTTTTTTCAAACCTTCAAGCACTAGTAATGGCGGTCTTCCATGCGGGGAGATGTAGCACTTCTAGAGTGCATTTCCAGACTTCTAGAGGAGGCCAGAGCTTGTTATTGGAGGAGTCATGAGTGACGGTTGGAGTTTGTTTTATACTTTTAAGAGGGGTTTTGTGGGGTTTTAACTGTCTGGTAGATATTTTAGTGCCTCTTTTAACCAGTGCCACTGTCTTTTCACTTTGAATTTTCAGAGTTTGTAACCTGCACTCGGGAATCATTTATTAATCTTATTGTTTCTTGGGTGAGTTGGATTCTCATCATTCTTGTTTTATTGGTATCCTTAAGGGATTATTAAGGACTTCAGTACAACTGTTGAGCGGTTAGAGGATTTTTCACTGTGTGATGGGCCAGGGAGTATGACATGTACTCCACTAGAGGGGATCCCAATGGAGGAGGAAGTCAATGACCTCATGGGAGAAGAGGATGAGGCCATCTGAATACCAGAGGGGCTCTTTTGTAGGACATATATGGCATGCTTTAATGGTGACTTTAAGGCATTGAGGGAAGCGGTTAAGTCCTAGATCTCGGTGCTAGTAGCGAATGGTGGTCAGAGTTATTCTGGTTGTGCTCCATCTGATTTTAATCAAAGGTCGATTACTTGCACTCTTGGGAATAATGGAGTGAAATACTATGTAAATTTTAGTGTGGGTGCAGGTGGAAAGTCGAGAGATAAGAGAGGAGTGTCGGGGGTTGTGAATAGAGCTAGTCTATCCGGTGTTAAGAAGAGGCATGGATCTTGTCAGTATAGACATTGGGTTCCAAATCGCTCCAAATGAAAATTGATGTTGGTCGGTGGCGTGGGTTTGGAGAACACGATGAGTCTCGCTTTATTAACACTAGTAGGTGTTGAACACACCGTGCTACTGAGAGG
>SNQJ01S0016906.1:56445-80861 GCA_010110895.2 Picea sitchensis
ATAATTTATATATAGTTTATATTATATATAAATTATTAATTTATATATAGTTTACATTATATATAAACTATATAATTTACATTATATGTAAACTTGCCCTCTCCCATCATCTATGTAGTTTATATATAATATAAACTACATATTATATAAAAACTATATATTATATACAATATAAATTATATTTTCTTTTTGAATCGGTTCTTGGGCAGGAACAGGGCCTGGTAGATTTTTTTTTTCAAACCTTCAAGCACTAGTAATGTCGGTCTTCCATGCGGGGAGATATAGCACTTCTAGAGTGCATTTACAAACTTCTAGAGGAGGCTAGAGCTTGTTATTGGAGGAGTCATGAGTGACGGTTGGAGTTTGTTTTATACTTTTAAGAGGGGTTTTGTGGGGTTTTAGTTGTCTGGTAGATTTTCCCTTTTTAATGGCAGTTATTTTTAGTGCCTCTTTTAACCAATGCGACTGTCTTTTCACTTTGACTTTTCAGAGTTTGTAACCTGTGCTCGGGAATCATTTATTAATCTTCTTGTTTCTTGGGTGAGTGGGATTCTCGTCATTCTTGTTTTATTGGTATCCTTAAGGGACTATTAAGGACTTCAGTACAGTTGTTGAGCAGTTAGAGGATTTTTCACTGTGTGATGGGCCAGGGAGTATGACATGTACTCCACTAGAGGGGATCCCAATGGAGGAGGAAGTCAATGACCTCATGGGAGAAGAGGATGAGGCCATTTGAATACAAGAGGGGCTCTTTTGTAGGACAGATATGGCAGGTTTTAATGGTGACCTTAAGGCGTTGAGGGAAGCAGTTAAGTCTCAAATCTCGGTGCTAGTAGCGGATGGTGGTCAGAGTTATTCTGGTTGTGCTCCATATGATTTTAAACAAAGGTCAATTACTTGCACTCTTGGGAATAATGGAGTGAAATACTATGTAAATTTTAGTGTGGGTGTAGGTGGAAAGTCGAGAGATAAGAGAGGAGTGTTGAGGGTTGTGAATAGAGCTAGTCTATCCGGTGTTAAGAAGAGGCATGGCTCTTGTCAGTATAGACATTGGGTTCCAAATCGCACCAAATGCAAATTGATGTTGGGCGGCAACATGGGTTTGGAGAACACGGTGAATCTCGCGTTATTAACACTAGTAGGGAGGTTTTGTTACAAAAATTAGTGTAAAATGTTGATTGAGGAGTGGGTTTTAGTATTTTGGCAGCCACTGTTGGGTTATATTCCGAAGGTTTTTTACCTCACTAAAGGGTGGTTTGGTTTCCAGTTCAAAAGGATAGAGGACACAGAGTAGATTTTGGATAAACCCTGGTGCTATGATGGAGGTAGTTTAATGGTAAAAAGGTGGTGGGTGAGTTTCAACCCTACACAGGATTATTTTAGGTTATGTCATTTTTGGGTGTTGTTGTCGAGACTACTGCTGCAGTTTTGGCACGCAAAATCTTTGGAAGCTATAGGGAATAGTCTTAGGAAGTTTATAAGTGCGGATATTGGTGCACTAAAATCCACTGATAAAAGAATGTGAAAAGTTCTTGTGGAAATAGATTTACACTCTGGTTTTCTAGAAACCCTGGAGATTAGCTGACACGGTCACCATTTTTTACAGTCTCTGGACTACTTAGGAGTCTCGTTCAGATGTTCTAAGTGTCAGAAAATGGGTCACCTTTGGAGGGATTTCTTGGGACCACAGGACGAGGAGGATTCAGAGGGTGCACTGCTGGAAAGATTGACTCAAGTTGAGTCACCAAATATTGAGTCTACTAGCTTCATTCCAAGTGGCTATGACTTTGAGGACGTGCCAATGCCAGGGACAACTACAACCATTACGAGTAAGTTAAAATTCGTCTGTCTCGTTCTCTTTCATTCATTATTTATCTGGGAAAGACATGTTTTGGATGATTTTGGATTCTTTGACCCTCGAACCAGTATTATGGATTTTTCTACACCTACTTGTCCGGTGGCAAAGTCTGTAGGAGCTTTAGTAAACAACCCTTTATCTGGTCACTTCTCAGGTGGGAAGTGGCATGCCCAGCGAGGAGCCACTTACTACACTAGAGTGAAACTTATCTGAGAATGCCTCATTATCAGGTGTTTTACCGGTGAGGAGTGAGTGTAGACCTTTGGATCCATCGTGAAGGGTTTTCCCTATACCATCTTGTGATACAGAGGACAGTTTATTACCGGGTTGTCGGGAATCGAAATTGGGGGATAGTGATCTAGGGATTGTTCAGGAGTCTCTAGTACCTACTATAAAACAGGTGTAGAGCCCGATTTCTCTTCCCACTTTCAGAGGAAGATCATATTACCTTAGACCTGATCCTGATGGTGGAGAGGGGTCTTCCAGATCCATGGTGGGGGAAACTATTAAACAATAATAATTGGTCTAGGGGACTGGGGTTGGAAACCTCCCCTATAAAGACTAGAAGTGCCAGGAAGAAGAAGGAGGGTCTAAGTAAATATACATAGGGGACACAATTGTCAGGTACTAATGAATTAGGGGCGCTTAGAGGCCTGAAATCCCTAGCAAGAGCGAAGACATGATCTTTCTCTCCCTGAACATTAGAGGGGTGGGGGGAACCGTATATCATCTTTCTGCAAGAGACTATGGTCTAGGAACACAAAGCTCATGCTATAATGCTTACTCACCGTCCCACCTGGCTTACTTGTGCAGTCAGTGCGATTGGGTCTTCGAGAGGGCTTCTTGTCTCTTGAGATCCGAATATTTTTGACATCATTCCTAATTTATGTTGTGGTGGGATTCTACTTATAGGGTTGTACTTGGATCTTAACCAACCAGTTACACTGCTTAACGTATATGGTCCTTGCGCAGAGAGGAAATTTTTTTGGGATAAAATGGCGACCAGTGGTAGTCTTGATAACAGGAATCTTATAGTGGTAGGGGATTTAAACCTAACAGTTGGAGCCGGGGAGATTTGGGGAGAGGCTACACACTTAGACCCGCTTTCATCACATTTTACTGAGCTCTTTGATAAGGCAGGCTTAGTCGATGTATTTTCGGATGCAGTGGTGCCAACCTGGAGGAATGGTCGTAGGAGAGTTGACAGTATTTCAAAGAGACTGGACCGAGTGCTCGTTTCTGAAGACTTTTTGGTATGAACATGCTTGTATAAATCATGGGTTGATTATCCTTACTTTTTAGATCATGCTCATGTACTTTTGATATTAGATAGGGTATTATTTAATGCTAGGTGGATTTCAGAGCCAGAGGTTGAGATTATTGCAACAACCTTTTGGAATGACTCGACTTACCTAGTAGAAAGTGTTGTTCAGAAAATATTCATAAATAAGTTGAAATAATTAAAGATTCAATTGAAAACATGGTCCAAAGAACGCATTAGAGTGCAGGAAGAAAAAATAAAGTGCCTTGAAGAATTATTGACTAGCCTTCTTCTATAGGAGGCTCAAGAACAAGGCTCAAATGCTAGGGAGAATAATATCAAGCTCCTTGAGATAGAGAGGGACAAATTACTTAGAGAAGAAGAGGAAAAATGGAGACTTAGGAGTAGAGCGGTGTGGATAAAGGCGAGAGACAAAAATACTAAATATTTTCATAATTTCCCCAATTATAGGAGGAACAAAAAACAAATTTGGGAGATGTGTGATGAAGAAGGACAGGTGCATACTAGTGTGGAGGCCATAAATTCCAAAGCTGTAAAATACTATAAGTCTTTCTATAGCAAGTCGGAAGAGGAGTACATTTAATAAAATGTTAATATAGTTGGTCTCTTCGGTTGTTTGATTAATGCAGAGGACACAGAGGTTCTGGAAAGACTGTGTACTAAGAAGGAGCTATGGGAGGTCCTTAAATCTTTTTCCAAAGATAAAATCTCGTGGTATGATGGGTGGACAATGGATTTTTACCTTTATTTCTTTGATCTTATGGGTGATTATTTGTTGGAGTTGGTGGAGGACTCAAGGCTGTGGGGAGTAGTTAAAAATTATTTAAATGCTATATTTCTAACATTGATTCCAAAGGTTAATAAACCTAACACCTTCAGAGATTATAGACCGATAGCCCTGTGCAACCTCTACTACAAGTTGATTACTAAGATCATAGCAAATATTATTAAACCTATCTTGTCTCGGTCTTTTTCAAAGGAACAGTTAGGTTTTCTCAAAGGGAGGAAGATTTTGGATGCGATTGGTACAACACAGTAGTGTACCACAGTATAAAGGATAAGAAGTCAAAATCCTTGATTCTAAAGTTAGATCTCAAGAAATCCTATGACTATATAAATTGGGACTTCCTTCACATGATTCTAATCCAGTCGGGTTTTAGCATTAATTTTACAAATTGGATCCTTGAATGTGTGACCAGTGCCAATTTCGCGGGCTTGATCAATGGGGAGACTTCCAAGGTGTTCAAAAGTGGAAGAGGCTTGCGCCAAGGGTGTCCTCTGTCACCCTTATTATTTATTCTTGTTATGTAATGCCATAACCATCTTCTGAAGAAAGGATTGGGTGATGGGAAGCTTACAGAGGTCAAGGTTTCAAGAAATGTCAAGATATTGCATATGTTCTTTGTTGATGATGTTTTAATTATGTCAAAGGCATCGATGGAGGATTGGACTGTGATAAACAATATTTTAACATCTTTATGTAGAGCTTCAGGTTTGAGTATTAACTGGTCAAAATATATATTTTATCACTCTAGAATTCTTGATGATGATCTTGAAAGTTTAAAGGCACTCTTTCCTTATGGGTTTGAGGAACTAACCAAAGTATTTTGGTAACTTGGTTATTATTTAAAGGCAAAAGCATACAAACCTGAGGATTGGCGATGGATGCTCACAAAATTTCAAGATCGGATCTGGTGGTGGTGTAATAGATGGTTTTCTCTTGGGGGACGATTTACACTTGTTAAATCGGTGCTTGAGGGTCAAGATGTTTACTGGATGGAATTGGCGACTATTCCAAATTCTATATTACATAAAATATGTATTATGATGTTTAAATTTATGTGGTCTGTTTTAGAGGGTAGGGATCATATTCACCTTTGCAGCTGGATTCTTTTATCGAGACAAAAGCACCTGGGAGGTTGGGGCATTCGAAATATTCACTTTTTTAACATGGCCCTGGCTGCTAACTCTCTGTGGAGAGTCTTAACAAAGGATGGGATTTGGAGCAAAGTTTTCAAAGACAAATATATTCCAAATATCTCAATAACCACTTGGTTTCGAGAAGTTTCTTCTTTCAACCCATCGACGTCTCAGACTTGGAAGAGCTTGCTAAAATATTTGCACCTTCTAACTCATTGGCTTGGGTGCAAAGTAGGTTCTGGGAATTGTGTTCAGGTCGGTCTTAATGCATTTTAGGGGTGGGGAATTTATCATTTCTTTCCATTCATCTGAGAGAGGAGTTGAGAAGGAACTATGTCTTATATCTTTACCAAGCGAGAGGACTCGACAGGGTGGGATTAAATAATACCTATCGGAAATCGAGTGTAGACCTTGGCTTAGTTGGGAACTTAGTTGTTGAATGGGAGGATTTCGGAAATCTTTATGTTTTGCAGGGATTCAATTACGTAACAAATCTGGTGAGCTTTGTTGGGTGGGTGGTGATTCCTCGGGCAGAATACCAGCAAAAAATATTTATCTTTCTCTTACAAAAATTGTTTGACCCATTCCATTGGAGGGTTGGTGCAGGTATCTTTGGAAATGGGATCTTAGTCCAAAAATTAAGCTCTTTCTTTGGCTATCTCTGGAGAATAGGATTCTCACCTGGGATAATCTTCAGAGGAAGGGGTGGGAGGGACCAAACATCTATGTTTTATTTCAAGAAGAATTTGAGTCTGTTAATCATCTTTTTGTTTCTTGTCACTTTAGTCGGGAGGCATGGAACCGATTATACTCAGATCAAAATATTTGTTCCATATGGGAAGGAGACTACCTCAACTCCAGCTATAAGAGTTGGTTGAAGAAGGATACATCCCTCATTACGCTCTCGTCTATTTTTTGTTGGATCTTGTGGTTAGAGAGGAATCTAGTTACATTTGAAGGGCATAAAGCATCGGTTTTTCCAGTGACATCTAAGGTCAAATCTATGGTGTCACTGGTGGAGGTTAAAAAAATAAAGAAGCGGATTATACAACCCCCTCGTCTTCTGACTGCAATTGTATGTTGGTTTGATGGAGTTGCTCTCCCCAGGGTGCTCGGGTGTGGTGCATGTGGTTTAATCAAGATCAGTGCTCAAAGGGTTATCAAGTGGACTTTAAATTGTGACTAGGGGACTAATACAAGAGAAGAATTGATTGGTGCATGGGTGAATCTTTATCTTGCGTAGAGGCTCAACCTTGAAGTGATCCAGGTCATTAGTGACTCAAATATCATCATAGATTGGCTAAAGGACAGAGGCAAGTTGCAAGTCGCCTCTTTGATAGGTTGGATGGAAGGCATAAGTTTGATGAAATAATCTTTTAAAGAAATATTCTTCACACACTTCTATAGGGAACTAAATAGGGAGGTTGATACTCTTTCAAAATTGGCTCTCAACAATCCAGAAGGAAAGCTTGTGTTCAACAGCTGGAACAAGGGCAATGATGGGTCTTCCAAAACTATTAGCCTTTTTTAACACTGTTTGGTCTCTTTTATTTCAGTTTGAATTCTATCGGTGATAGCAGGATTGTAAAGGACAATAAGTTTATTTTGTATCTTGTCTCTGACGATGGACTTTTATAACTATGTGCAAAGTTTTTTTGTATTTTTGACTATTCTAGAAAATATCATTTTTCTAAGTAGTAGTGAAGAAACCTGGAAGCATGAATATTAGTGTTATAACTGTAATGTGAACTTATTTATATAAATATATAAAGAGCAATTTTCTTGTTGAAAAAAAATATATATAAAATATATAATTTATATTATATATAATATGTAATATATAAACTATATATATTCTTATGATGTAGTTTATATATAATATAAACTAGATATTATATATAAACTATATATAATATAAATTATATAGTTTATATTATATATAATTTATATATAATATAAATTGTATAATTTACATTATATGTATATTATATATAATATAAACTACATATATAGTTTATAAACTACATATATTATATATAAACTACATATATAATATATAATTTATATATATAATATATATATATATATAGATATATATATAGTTTGTATATAATATAAATTATATAGTTTTTATATATAAACTATATATAGTTTATATTTTATATATAATATAGTTTATATTATATTATATAAACTACATATAAATTATATATAGTTTATACATAATATAAACTATATATAATATATATAATTTATGATGATGATGATTAACATCCACTAAAATTGAATTGGTCTATCAAATCTTAAGAGGGTAAGTGATTAATTGTGATTTTTTAGAATTTTGTTTCTGTGCTCGAAAAGCATTAAGAGAAGCTTTCCAAAATCACCATACTTTTGTTGAGTTAAGAGGTTAGGGAGGTTGGTAGTGTGATAAATATGTTGAAAATGAAATCTAATATGGGTATAGGCTAGACAATCAAAGAGAAAGTTTTTTTCAACTTCAACCTTCTTAGTGTCACAAAGATGACACACTCTTTCATCCCATGGCGTATTAGGAATTGACCAACGCCCAGTTTCACTATGGAGCTCGTGAGAATTTGTTCTTATCTTAGCAATGCTTATTTTTTTCTTTGCACTTGGCAAAACAGATTAATAATTTTGATCTTCTAGATTAGGGTTGATTACATCTTTATAATACCTTAATTTTTGTTTTCCTCTAACTATTTATCACACCACATTTTCTCCTTAAATTTTTATTTGACGTTTTTTTTAATAGTATCTTTATTCTGCAAAATGGTTTCTTCCATGATTCCCCAATAGTTTTGTTAACATTATGGTAGTTGTGGGAGGTATTTACCTCCACGTGTGAACCTGACGAGAATAGAAGACTCTAGGAAGTAAGAGAAACCCTAATGAGTTGGTTAATAACCCTAGAAGCCTTGTCGGCTCAAGAAGATAATTTATATTAGGTTATTAACCTCCAAGAGAAGAAGTCAGCCATAAATCATAATAATATATTGAACAGACACTTATCCAGAAGGAGAAGTCAGCCCCAACAAAACTGGAAGAACTACTATAAATACAGGGCGCCAGTTCTCATTTGTGACATCTCAGAATTGTTGTTTTCCCAGTTGGTGCGCACTGCAATTGTAGTCTTGTGCGCAGGTTTGGAGGAGGGTTGCAAGTGCAGTTGTAGCAACAACTAGTTTCAGTATTGGGTTGAATATCTCTTGGCTAGGGTTTCGACTATCTGATCAACCTTTTGTGATGTGTTATCTTTAGGGAATGATGCGCTACCCTTTGTTTGGCTATCTAGCCTAGGGTTTGCTTCCAGAGGAATTCTCAGTCAAGGTTAAGGTGCTCGGAGGGAGGCTTCGGCCTATGGTTGGGTGACGAAGGTATCGTCAATGGTAAAACGAGCATGCCATCTTCTTTTTTCTAACAGATTATGGGCCCACACCCCTTCAGTCAGCCTAAAACGTTGGAAGGAAACATAGTCGTTAGGCATTGAGCTCGTTGAGGAACTGCCACTAGGGTTACTAGCAGGAGCAGTTTCCAAAAGCACTGCAGCTAGGATTACCAGCAGAAGCAGTTGCAAAAACCCTAAACCTCTTTTCAAAGCACCTTAAATGATGAGATTGACCTATTCTCTAGATAGATCAGTGCACCCTAGCCCAGCGCATCTCCTGGCACTCTCAGAAGGCCAAGATGTGAAGTTTGGATTTCTGGTCAAATCTAGGGTTTGACCAAGTCAAGCAAGCCATGACGAACTCTATGAAGTCTGATAACAAGCTAGATGGAGCCTCTAACTTAAGAGCATGGAAGACAAGGATTGATCTCATCCTTGCTAAGAATAAAGTGTTGGATATTGTGAAAGGAAAGATCGTGAAGCCAGAGTTTAAAGAAGGAGAAGAGAAGGAACCGCAGAATGTTGCAGCTATGGAGAAGTTCAAAGATGTTGACATCAATGTCATGAGTATCATAGTGGATTCCATAAAAGACCACTTGATACCATACATCTCTCATCTTGACTCATCAAAGAAGATGTACGATGCCCTAACAAATCTCTTCTCAGTCAAAAACATTGGACAAGTTATGAGTCTGAAGAATGAGCTCTGTGACATGAAGATGAATGATGACGACAACATAACATCATACTTTGTAAGGATATCTCAGTTAAGATATCAACTACAAGCTATTGAAGGATCACTTAAGAAAAGGAATTGGTGAACATAGTACTCAATGGTCTTCCCAAGACATGGGATGCATTTGTCGCAAGCATGAACACAAGGAAGGAGTACCTAACATTTGAAGAACTTTGGACTTGTTGTGATCAAGAATAATCAAGGATCAATTCAAAAGAGAAACCCCAAAAGAAGAACGATGATCAAGCCTTCACAACAAGATTCAAGAACATCAGGAACAAAAGGAAGTTTGGTTCAAGGAGGAAATCAAATCAAGAGAAAGACATTTCAGAAATAAAATGCTTCAATTGTCAGAAGTACGGTCACTACAGGATTCAGTGTCTCGAGCTAAAGAAAAGGAAGGAGAAACACGAAGCATGGATTTTCAAAGAAAAGGAGCCTACAAAGAAGACTAAGCAGGATGGAAGAGACTTCTTCTACTAAAAGGTAACAACACTCTTCTTATTTCTTGTACATATCTTGTTTACATCGTCTTTGTACATATCTTGTATATATATCTCTTGGAAGATAATGTGTTCCAAGAAGAACTATACCTATGAAAGAACAAACAAGATGAAAAGAGTTATCATTAGATATTACACATGAAAGAATGAAATATATCATGTGAAAGATATTACAAGATAAGATGAAATCAAAATCAATCTTGAAGAGACTTAGAAGTCAGACATCAAGAGAAATTGGAGAAAGACTTATGATGACAACTAAGACGGAAGCATGGACTCTGTTAGACAAAGAGAGCTAATTATATATTACAGAAGACAATAAGGATCCAGATGGAAGTATGGACTCTATCAGACGAAGGGAGCCGATTATATGCACTCTTACATGAAGAAAGGATTAGGAGGGAGCTAATCCTATGATCCATTGAAGATGATGAAATGTATATATCCATGGTAGTAGCCATGAAAGACACTATGTGTTCAGCTCAACCGCAGAAGAAAATCCTTAAAGTATTCTCGGTTGTCCATCCAGATCCATGATCTTATGATGAAAGGAAGAAGTGGAATCTCTAGAACATGGAATCTCCATGAATCCAAGAGATAATGAAAAACATGAAGATTCCAAGAAAGAAAGAAATGCCAGAACAACCAGTCATTACATCAATAATCACAAGATTACCAAGCCTGATATGAAAGAAATCAAGCAGAAGAACTGAAAGTCGTGATGAAGAATAATGTATGGAAGACTTATGAATGAAATCATTGCGAGATCCAGAACCAAAGATTCTCTCATATGGAGGGAGAAGACTATGATGATTGCTTGTTCCAGTACACCAGACTTATCTCTATATAAGTCATTATATCATTTGCAACATCCATGAGTTGGAGTTCTACATCAGATAAATGCAAAGAATGTTCTCCAAAGAAATCGAATAAAGAGTGTATGAGGAGCAATCTCAAGACTTTGAGGTATACCAAAAAGAGACTCTTGTATGCAAATACGAAGAAGACAACTTGGTGAAGAACCTCCAGTGCACAACAGAAGCATGGTGAAGATTTCCTATAACGTCAATATGACTACTCAGAAGATCAGATCTCATGATGACAGAAGAAGTTCCACATGAATATGTTCCAGTTCTCCAACTATGATATACTCTATTGTTCAGATCTACATGAAGCCTTCACAGTATTCCAGACTAAAGCACATCTGAAATCAATCATTACATTATCCATGATGAAGTTAAGAAAGGAGAGGTAAAGCTCAAGTATATTCCCACGGATGAGCAGACAGCAGATATATTGACAAAACTTCTATCCAGAATCAAGTTCGTATATTTTCGAGAAAAGACGAGGATCGAGAAGATTCTCCAAGCTAAGAGAAGGTACGGAAAAACATTTTTTTTAAAAAACATTTATTTTTGTGATTTAAATAACTCTCCAGTTAGGAGGGAGCATTTATCTTTGAAAATAGTCCAGATTGAAGAGATGCTTTCATGTTCGGAAAGTGGATTGAGATTTCTGATGGAGAGTGACTTCCCATTGTAGTTAACATGGGAGGTAGACTGATTGCTTATGTATCATAGATAGCTACTTTCCATTGTGGTTAACATGGGGAGTGGTCCAGGACAGTCATTCTTCTTGGTAGTCACTTTGAGTAGTGGTCAAGTAGAATGGTCTGCCTCATCGGGTAGTCATTCTTTCGAAGTTCACAGTTGTAAGCAGTTTCGAAGAATGGTCCATTTTGGAGGTTGATACAGGAAAGACATTCCTCAAGGGTTATACATTCTCTCCAAGTTACACTTTGTTTAGTGTCGGAAGAATGGCCCAGGGTGGGGAATGGTCCGGACAGTTATTCCTTAAGGGAAGACTCATTCTCTCCAGGTTACACTTTTTTTAGTGTCAGAGGAATGGCCGAGGGTGGGGAATAGTCCAGGCTCAACAATCAAGGACAGTCATTCCTTAGGGCAGACTCATTCTCTCCAGGTTACAATTTGTTTAGTGTCGGAGGAATGGCTCAGGGTGAAGAATGGTCCAAACATTTCTTAGGGTTTATACATTATGTCGAGGGTGCACTTCAATTAGTGTAGGAAGAATGGCCCAGGGTGAGAAATGGTCCAGGCTTAGAAATAAGAAATAATCATTCTTCCTTGTTTTTGAAGAATAGGGTAGATAGCCCATTGTTGATGAGGATAGACATTCTTTCAGATCTCACAAATGTGAGTGAAAGATCTGCCCAGAGGATTTAGTTTATCTTTAACAGTATTTTTCTATGCAGGATGGCATCAGATGATTGTTATGGATAGTAGAGATATACTACTATGGTGGATATGTTCCACTGTTTGTGAGGCAGATATTCTTTCAGATCTCACAAACATGAGTGAAAGATTGGCCCAAACAAATCAACTTTTTATCATAACATAGTTTCTATGCAGGTTGCTATCAGATGTTTGTTATGAAGACTGTATGACAGTAGATGAAGACTAATGTGGTGAATATGTTTCATTGTCCGCAACCATGCGTTGTTGATAAAGTACTTGTGTGTTACTTGATGTGGTAGTAAACCATTGAATTGTAGTTATATATTACTATGAATAGACACATATGTGTTCTATCCTTGTTTTAATTTCTTTGAAGACTATCAACCGTTTATTGGAGATAATGATCATTCAGATGGATGATGAACAAAGATTTTCCACATGGAAAATAGTTCAGAGCTCTTACTCCTCTTTTATCACTCTATGGTGAGAGTGACTTATCCAGGATCATATCTAATTACTCATATGAAGTATTGTTTCGAGAGATGATGCAGCTGATGGTGATGGTGATGCTCATGATCTAGTCATGAAATAGTCTAGATGACTATATTGATGCTACCGGGTAAATGGTATGTTTTTGTGCTCAAGTCCATTACCTGTAAATACCTCTCTAGCTAGGAGGGAGTGTTAATATTATGGTATCTGCGGGAGGTATTTACCTCCACGTGTGAACCTGACGAGAATAGAAGACTCCGGGAAGCAAGAGAAACCCTAATGAGTTGGTTAATAACCCTAGAAGCCTTGTCGTCTCAAGAAGATAATTTATATTAGGTTATTAGCCTCCACGAGAAGAAGTCGGCCAGAAATTATAATAATATATTGAACAGACACTTATCCAGAAGGAGAAGTTGGCCCGAGAAAAACTGGCAGAACTACTATAAATACAGGGCGCCAGTTCTCATTTGTGACATCTCACAATTGCATTTTTCCCAGTTGGTGCGCACTGCAGTTGCAGTCTTGTGCGTAGGTTTGGAGGAGGGTTGCAGGTGTAGCTGCAGCAGTATCTAGTTTCAGTATTGGGTTGAATATCTCTTGGCTAGGGTTTGGACTATCTGATCATCCTTTTGTGATGTGTTGTCTTTAGGGAATGATGTGCTACCCTTTGTTTGGCTATCTAGCCTAGGGTTTGCTTCTGGAGGAATTCCCAGTCAAGGTTAAGGTGCTCAGAGGGAGGCTTCGACCTATGGTTGGGTGACGAAGGTATTGTCAATGGTAAAATGAGCACACCATATTCTATATTCTAACAAGTTTAACCAAGACCGAGCATCTTTATGCCATCCTCGCTTGAGTCGGTGGTGGTTATGACTTGATTTTGAAGCAATTTTAGGTAGCCTCTTGTATTCCATGTTGTTTAACTTGTTCTTATACATTATGTATCTAGTCATGGTTATGCTCTCAATGGGGGAGAGGCTTGTTTCTAAGAGGAGGATGGGATAGGGCATATTTCCTTTAATTTTGAGATTATAGTTTATAAAATTCTTTTGTATTTTCTCTATCTTTCTCCAAGGTTCACGAGAGATACTATAGCCCCAGACTTCACATCCATAAAGAATAATAGGTGTAAAAATAATCTCAAAGATGAGTTTCTTCTTATCCCAATTCCAAAGATCAGTTGATTTACAATTGTTTTCAAGCCCATAACAAGTTTTCCATCCCCCAATAATCTTTTTCTCAATGTTATAATTCCAATTGAGCTTGTGGTGAATATCAATTCCAAAATATTTGTATGAAGTCACTTCCTCCAAGTTGTTGTTGTCATATAAAAAGGTATCATAAGGGATCTTATTGGATTTAATAATATTGACCTTAGTCTTATCAGTATTAACAGTCATACCCATACTGGAGCAAAAATCCTTGAGGATTCTTAGTCAGTTTTCAAGATCATGGGGGCTCCTTGCCATAAGAACGATATTGTCGGCATAAATAAGAATATTGATGACTATACCAGTGAGAGTAGGGCCGACACAACCTGTTTTTTCCAAACATTCCTCTAACTTGTCAATGTATATGAAAAAAAGGTTAGGGGACAAGGGAAAAGCTTGTTTGACTTTGATATTGCCATTAATCTCTTTTGACCAACCCTCAGTGCTTTTAAACTTAGCAATAACGTTCTCATACATCCTTATTGTAGTAGTCCTCTGTTGATTAAGGTTGGTTGTCATTGATGTCAACCCTTGAAGAAAGCCCCATGGCACAAAGGTTTGGGTAATGGACCTAAGATTGTTTGATGTAAAGATGACTCGTTATTGTCTTTTTATGGTTGATAAGAAGTAAATATGGATGAACTCCAAAGTGGTCCCCTTATGGTGAAAGCCCTCATGGGAAGACGTTTTGCGGAGTAAGAGAACTCATGCTTAATTGTGGAATAATGAGATGAAGGACAATGAATTTGTCAGGTAAACTATCCTAGATGGATATTTATTTTCATTCCATTTCCGGTGGTATGTGGAACGTCACATAACTCCTCATGGTTAGAGAGTTATGGCCATGAGAAGTTGGAGACCCTAGGTTTCGATAATGGACCCAAGTTTGTTTGATGGATAATGGTATGAGTTATGATATATTTTCAGATAATATTATTCTATATGGATAGTACATGTCATTCCATTTTTGGTGGTATGTGTAATTCCACATAACTCCTCACGGTTTGAGATTTATGGCCTTACGAAGTTGGAGGACCCTCATATGTCATCTAGAAGCCCCAAAAGGTCAAAGTAGTCAAAGTAGTCAAAGTAGTTTAAGAGATTTTAAAAGGTAAATAATAAAGTGAAGTAATGAGTGTATTATAATTCAAAGTGAATACAAAATAAATTATTTCAATAATAAATTTAATGGAGAAATTAGAAATGGGTTAACCCTAAAATAAGGAAAGTGGGGCCAAGTGACCTAGAAGATGTTTTCTACTTGGAGAGTATAAATAAGAGGCAAGGCTCTCTCATTTTAATTACACTTGAGAATATTGAATATATATAGGTTTCTGAGGTAACCAAGGATATCTAAGCCGAAATTCTGAGTGAAGGTGAAGAAAAGAAGGCCGAAATGCAAGGAAGGATAAAATATTTTTATGGTGCTTTCTAAGGTATGTTATTTACAGGTCATCTCACCATTTTCGCTATAATTTTTTTTCTATAATCATTCAGGCCATGAAATTTCTATGGAATCAATAAAACATATCCAAGTATCTGTGGTAAAAAATTCAGCTTGTGGGTCATTGTATTTTTGGAGTTACACTCCGTGGAAAATAGGGTTTGTGGCTAGTCCTAAAACTAGTCAAAAATGGGTTTTTCGAGTAAAAATGTCATAACTTCTTCATAACAGATCCAAATTTAGTGAAACTAAATGTGTTGGTTAGGGTATAGGTTGTAGTATGTTTTGTAAAATTTTCAGATCAATTCAAAAAATATTCTGTGTGGGGCATGCTCTACAAGGTCGCTCTCTAGAATATGCAAGCATTCAGCAAGGTATGTCATTTTTGTTATAACTCATTTTCTGAGAGGTTCCAAGTAGTGACACCTAGAGAAATTGTATGAAACACACTGAAGAACATTGTGTATCAGTTTCAGATCTTTATACATTACAGGTACAAAGTTATGATTACTTCAAGTTAGGGTTGTTGACTAATCCAAAACTAGCCAGGTGAGACTAAAAAAAAGTTTGATGAAAATGATAGTCTCTTGTTGTTGAAGTTAAGGAAGGTTTGAAGGAATGTGATCATATACACTAGGTATATTACAGAGCTACAAATCAAATTTGGAAGATGAAATTGATGAGGGCTTTTGGTTGAGGTACATGTTGAGTACATGGTTGAGACAAGTAGTTGATGAGTTGGCACATACATGAGGTGTATAGTTGATGAGCTAAAAATAGGAACAGTAACAACTTTGAGAGTTATACACAAAGGGATTATTCAAGGAGACCTAGTGACACACAAAGAAGAAGTTACAACAGGTTTGAATCTTTGAGCACTGAAGTGGAATGTTACAAATGTAACAATTTTGGAAACATGGCCAAGGATTACAGAATGGAAGTCCCTCCTAAAGAACCTCAACAGAATAACAACAGTCACAAACAAGAACCTCAGAAAATGACATGGATAAGAAAGAAAGATCAGTGAATAATGCACAATTTCTCTACAAGCTAAGAAGAAGAAACACGATTGGTATGTTGATAGTGGATGTTCAAAACACATGACAGGTGATAAAGACAAATTTCTTACATTACAAAAAGAAAAAAAACGGATCAGTCTCCTTCAAAAATGATAATTCATCCAAAATCACTGGAGAAGGCACGGTCTGAATTGGGAACAATAATGAAAAGGAAAAAAATGTTCTACTGGTAGAAGATATGAAACATAATATTCTAAGTGTAAGTCAAATCTGTGACCAAGGTCATAAACTTACTTTCAATTCAGAAAAGTGTGAGATAATAAAAGAAGGTTCAGGGAAATTGGTCGGTACGGCTGCAAGAACTTCAAACAATATATATATGTTAAGTGAAATTTGAAATGAAAAGTGTTGTCTAGGAAATAAAGATGAAAGTTGGTTATGGCATAGAAGAATGGGTCACATGCATTTTTATAACCTTGTCAAAGTCATCAAAAGAGAAGCAGTCAAAGAAATGCCCCAGATCATGAAACCAACCAACACTTTATGTAAGCATTGTCAACAAGGAAAGAAAACAAAGACCAGGTTCAAATCAAAGGAATATTCAACAACAAGACCACTAGAAATTGTGCACACTGATCTAGTTGGACCAACTACAACAAAGGGCTTAAAAGGTGAAAAATACTTTGTGTTATTAGTTGATGATTATACAAGAATGACTGCAATTTGTTTTCTCAAGAACAAGTCATAATCTTTTGAAAACTTCAAGATCTACAAGGAAATGGTTGAAAATGAGATGAATTCAAGAATCAAATGTTTGAGATATGATAATGGAGGAGAGTTCACTTCAAAGGAATTTATGGACTATTGTAGCAGTCATGGAATAAAAAGGCAATTCTTCGTTGCTAGGACACCTCAACAAAATGGAGTTGTTGAAAGAAAGAACAGAACAGTACAAGAAATGGCTCGAACAATGCTAATGGATTCCAAATTGACAGATATATTTTGGACACAGGTAGTGCATATAGCAGTTCACATTCAAAATAGAGTAATGCTTAGAAAAAACACTGATAAAACTCCCTACGAGCTATGGAAAGGAAGACCAACAAATGTGAAGCACTTCAGAGTTTTTGGAAGCAAATGCTACATCAAAAGAGAAGATGGCAGAATGGGAGGGTTTGACTCTCGTGTGGACAAAGAGGAATAATTTGTAGTTTACTCAAGTAAAGGGAAAGCATACAAGTGTTACAATCTAGATTGAACAAAGTTACAAGAAAACATCAGCGTAACAATTGATGAAGCAGGGCAAACCCAGAGTCAAAGGAAAAAAAAAAATCAATGGAACAACTTTTCAAAGAAGAAGATGAAAAAGAGAGTAGAGAGAGGGAGAGATGAGAGATGAAGAGAATCAGAAATGAGGAAGCTGAGGAAGAGCAAGTTCGAGAGAAGTATCTCCAAAGACACCTAGCAAATGAGTACAAAGAATCATCCTTAGGATGGAGACTGTGGAAACAAAGATCACGGGGAGTTGAGACTAGAAGAAAAGAAAATCCGTTCCTGCGGAACAAACACACCTAGCACTCTTATCTACAATTAGACCAAATTGTTTTGAAGAAACCAGCAAGGATGAATTTTGGAATAAAGGCCATGGATGAAGAATTGGATCAAATAGAAAAATGGCAACAGGAATTGGTTCCAAGACCAAAAGAATAAGAATATGTCGGCACAAAATGAGTTTTAGAATAAATTAAGATAGAAGATGGGCCGGGTTTAAAAGAACAAAGCTAGATTGGTATGTAAAAAGGATAGCCACAGTTAAAATGTCTGACTTTGAAAGAGACATTTTCCCAGGTTTCTACCAGATAGAAGCAATGTTTACTTTTAGCTTATGCATGCTCCAAAATGTTAAAGTATATGAGATAGACATAAAATCATATTCTAAATGGGGAACTTGAATAGAAGTCTACATTGAACAACGAGGATGATTTCAGTTGTCAGAGAACCACGGAATATGTATATATATAAAATTAAAGAAAGCCTTATATGGTCTAAAATAGGATCCTAGAGCATGATACTATAGACTAGATAAATATCTACAATAAGCGAGGTTCAGAGAAAAGTCACAGGACAACAACCTCTACATCAGTAGATCAATGTAATATTTTATTAATTGCAATTTATATTTGATGATATTATATTTGGTAGTGATATTAATGAGGTTGTGAGAAAAGAATTACAAAAGACATACGAGAATTTAAATGCTCGTTACTTGGAGAACTATCATTACTTTTATTTACGGGTCATCTCAAATCAATTATATGAGGAGAAATGCTAAATAAGGTTGGAATGGAAGATTACAAACCAATTATCTCCCATGAAGCAATTGTAAGTTGAAGCAAGATGATGATTGAAGTCTCTGGTCGAGGAGAACTGTCTGAGGTCAATGATTTGTAGCCTAATATATGTGACAACATCAGACCAGACGTAATGCAAGCGGTTGAATGAGAATTAGCACATTTCAAAAGCAGCATAAAAAATCCACATGTATTAGCGATTAGAAAGGGATTTTGGAATATCTCAAAGGAACATAAGAGTTTGGATTATGGTATCCAAAAATATCATCATATTGCCTACAAATGCAGATTAGACCCGGAGTTGTATTGATGATTGATGAAGTACCAGTGGAGCATCGTTTTACTTAGTTGAGTGTTTGGTATAATGGATAAACAAGAAACAATCCTCAATATCTCTATCTATAGATGAAGCAGATTATATTGCAGTGACATCATGTTGTACATAGGTTCTTTGAATAAACAAACTTTGTGGATATATAGGTTGAAAGGTATGATGAGCCCATTCAATATATTGTGATAATAAAGTGCCATCGGTATCTCAAAAGGAAAATACCGGTGATGCACTCCAAGACAAGCACATTCCAATAAAGTATATCACTCTCTGGGGGCAGGTTGTAGAAGAGAACATCAAAGTTGAGTATGGAGGCGAAAGAACAGAGTGAACCTTATTTACAAAACCACTTCCATGGGAATACTTTGAATATATTTGCCAAAGATTTGGAGTTATTTCTACTCAAAAATAGATGTTTTCGAGAATAGAAGTTATCTTATATGTCTTAGATGTACGAGGAAGCACCATAAGACAAAGTTGGGATGGGGAGAAACCCGGATGGAAAATACCTTTGCCATTGATGACAAAGGGAGAGATTTATCAGATTCAAAAGGTAAATTCCTGGAGAGAGATAATAGAGGAATGTTTCCAAGGGGAACAAATTTATCAGATGCAAAGGATAGAGGCAAATTTATCATATATAGAAGGACATAGGCATGGTTCGAGGGAGAGCATGAGTGATATGATTCAGTGTGCATGATGTTTCCATCAATGCCAAAGGGAAATATGTTGAGTGGGTTGGTTTCCATTGATGTCAACCCTTGAAGAAATCTCACGCAACACAAAGGTTTGGGTGAAATGGACCTATGTGTTTGATGTAAATGCATAACTCATTCTCTTGTCTTGTCATGGTTGATAATAAGTAGAATGGATGAACTCAAAGTGGTCTGTAGGTGTTGAAATCTCTGCAGGAAGCAGCTGTGGAGTAAGAAAGAACCCCATGCTTAATTGTGAATGATAGAGATGAAAATAGATTTATTGGATTCCGATATCCTAGATGGATGAGTGTTTGTGTCATTCCATTTCAAATGTGGGTATGTGGAACGTCGAATAACTCCTCTGATTTAAGGAGTTATGGCGGGGAGAAATTGGGAGACCAAGGGTTTGGGTAATGGACCCAAGTTTGTTTCGATGGATAATGGTATGAGTTATGATATGTTTTCAAGTAATACTATATATAGATATTACATTTCATTCATTTAAATTGAGTATGTGAGGAAACGTCCACGCCAGAAATCATCACGGTTTGAGAGTTGTAATGCCCCATTGAAGTTGGACCCTTATATGTCATCTAGAAACCCCAAAGGGTAGAAGTAGTCAAAGTGGTTCAAAGATATTTTAAAAGTTAAATAATAAGGTGAAGTATTAGGTGTGTTTATAATTTCAAAGTAGATACAAAATAAGTTATTTCAATATGGAAATTTAATGGAGAAATTGGAAATGGGTTAACCCTAAAATAAGGAAGTGAGACCAAGTGACCTAGAAGATGTTTTAAGGAAGCTGCTTGGAAATTATAAAATGAGAATAAGGATCTCATTTTAATTACACTTGAGGTATTAATATATAGGTTTTAAAGGTAACCAAAGGATATCTAAGCCAAAGATACGGGAAGGTGAGAAAAGATTTTGAAATGCAAGGGAAGGATAAATTCTTTTGATGGTGCTTTCCTAAGGTATGTTATTTACGAGGTCATCCTCCACCATTTAAGCTATATAAAAATTTCTATAATGATTCAGACCATGAAATTACTATTCTATTGAGAAAACATATCCAAATATATTTGGTAAAATTTATCTTGTGGGTCATTATTTTTTTTGAGTTACACTCCACGGAAAAAAGTGTTTGTGGCTAGTCTTAAAGAGCTAGTCAAAACATGTGTTTCAGTAAAAAGCATTAAGTAAATTTTTCATAACAGATCCAAATTCAATGAAACCAAATTAGTAATGGTTTAGGTTATATGGGCTGTAGTATGTTTTGTAATAGTTTCAGATCAATTCAACAAATATTTTTTTTTTATGAAATTCCTTCAGGTTTCACTAATTGGATCCTCTCATAAAAGGAGTTTTAGCAAGGTATGTCATTTTTTTGTTATAACTCATTTTTTAGAATCAAATAATGACATCTGGAGGAATTGCATAAAACATAATAAAGGAGCATTGTGTATCAGTTTCATATATTTATACATTGCTTAGGTACAAATTTATGATTGTTCACTAAGTTAGGGTTGTTGACTAATCAAAGGCTAGGCATGTGAGGCTAAAGAAAGTTTGATGAAAATGCTAGTCTTGTTGTTGAAGTTAAGGAAGGTTTGCAGGAATGTGATCATATACACCTGGAGTTAATTACATAGCTAAAAGGAAAATCATATTTGGATGATGGAGTGGTAAAGGGATTTTCGTTGAGGTACATGTTGAGTACATGGATTTGGAACAAATGTAGTTGATGAGTTTGTACATAAATGAGGTGTATAGTTATTCGATGTTGGTACATATTGATGGAGTCATAGTTGATGAGTAGTTGACACATAATTGTTACATACTTGGTACATGGTTGGATGCACTTGTTTATGGTATATGTTGATTCCAGGTTGAAGTGCAGTTGATGCATGGTTGATGCATGGTTCCAGTTATTGATGCAGGTTTTACAGTGATATATATGCAGGTGGCAGTTGCGGTGTTATCCTTCAGGTCAAAATGGTGTGAGTTGGAGTTGGAAAACAAAGGATGTTGGTGCTTTCAATGGTCTTAATTCTTCCAGACATATAAGAAAAAACATTATGGATTTTCTCGATTTGAGTTTCCAGTAAAACATTGAGATTGTATTGTGTATGTGTATTTTGTTCATTTGTTCATTGTTTATTTACTCTGAGTTATTGGATGATAATGCTTCATTGATGTAACACTTAGTTATATGTTCAAAAATGATTAAATTTATCTATTACTAATTCCAGCCCCCTCTCGGTAATCCAACACCCTCAACTTTCGAGGGCACTTTTATCTCTTCCAATTTATTCCAAAGGTTTTTCCTAGAACCATGTCAAAGATTTTTCTAAAGTCAACAAAAAAAAAAAAAAAAAAAAATCGGTTTTAGTATTGTGGAACTCCTACGCAATGATCCTAAAGGTAACAATATGGTCCCCAGTTGAATGATATCTCATAAACCCGACACAGCATTCCAAGCTCTTTTACTATCACTTTCTAGCTAAAGGCTAATCTTATTTTCCCAAAATGAATTCCATAAAGCTTGGCTAAAATCGGGCTAATCATAGTGGTCCCTATAATTAGAGGGAATGTTTCTATCCCGTTTTGAAGCTGGGAACAATGAGGGCTTTGCGTCCGAGGGGTTTAGGGAAACCCTACTTAGCTGATAAATTAGAAGAGCTTGTGTATGTGAGGGATAAGGTTGGCCCTCCGATTTTAAGGGTACTGGCTTTTGTAGCCTTCAATGTCCTTGGCACCAGCTTTCAGTAGCTTTAACCACGAACTCTACATGCCATCTAGGAAAGAAAACTTTCTTCCTTTGTAGGGACAATAGGAATGGAGTGTCCATGGCATTAGGGCACAAGTAAAGACTTTTTAGGTAGGAATTCCAGTCCCTTAAGGGAATCCTATTATTTTCTTTAGTATTACATTTTAGAATTTGGCTCCATAACTTCTTAGGATCCAACTTGTATAGTTGTGAAAGTTACTCTTGCCTTTTATCGATGTAGTATATTTTTTCTTTTAATTAGGGTTTTGTACGTATTGATCTTATCGAGTTTTAAGGGCTCATTAGAAGCATCTAATGGATTTCCTAGCAATTATACATTCTTTATCATACTAAGGGTTAGTCGTTCTATTATTCTTTTTATAGGACACCTCGAAGAGAACTTGTTAATAGAGTGGAAAGGTAGTTGTAAAATTATGATAGAGTTCTTCCAATGTTGTCCTTATAAGTTAGGAGGTTTAATTTACCTATTTAAATCCTTTAATAAAATGTCAACTTTACTTTGTCAAAGGCGCAAAATTCCTTTACAGTTATCATAATTCTCTTCAATATTGCTCCTATGCATGGAAAATTTTAGAGTTAGGTTAAAGGTTTATGATCAAAGTCAGGCTCATGTTAATTTTAAAGGTCAAAAGTTGCTATTTGGTTTGAAACGAGGATATCCAAGATATCGCATAATCTACAACACTACCTACCTAGCCCATGAATATAGAGTCATCCTAGTTGGAATTTGATTACTTCATTACTCCATTGCAAATTATTAGGTGCTAGAGGCTGTAAAAGCAGCCAACTCAGTACAAACAAATTCAATTAGGTCTTCAGGGAAGCTTCTTTTTGCTTAGCTATTAGATAAAACAAGGTCCTCATCTAGCCCTTAGGGATTGTAGTTGGAGTCATTACTTAAAGAGTACTTAGCTTGTTTAGTTGCAGTCCCTGTATTAAAAGTCTCCTAGCAGGAGGATGTTATATCATTTTCAAATTATAAATATCTTGTTCTAAATTATTATAGGACAATCTTTATCTAGATTATTTTTCCTATAAAAGAAGTAGAATTAATAGTTGCAAAATAACAAATTACTATATACATCTTCTTAGCATTGGTGTTTTGGGAATTTCTATCAAATGTATTGATTAAAGGGGGTCAATCTTATGAAGTTGAATGTGAGGAGAAATTCTCTTTCTAGTATAACAAGATATGCCACCTATCCCTCTACAATGGGAATTTTTTTGGGCATGCCGACCTAGAATAAAATGCTTGTGTTAGGGACCTTAGACTCCTCATGCTCCAAGTTTCAGCTACCATAAAGGATTATGGTTGGAGTCATTACTTAAAAGAGTAGCTTGTTTAGTTGCAGTCCTAGCATTAAAGTCTCCTAGCAGGAGGATATTACCTTCATTTTTCAAATTATAAATATCTTGTTCTAAATTATTATAGGGACAATCTTTATCTAGATTATTTTTCCTATAAAAAAGTAGAATTAATAGTTGCAAAATAACAAATTGCTATATACATCTTCTTAGCATTGGTGTTTGAAATTTCTATCCAAATGTATTGATTAAGAGGGTCAATCTTATGAAGTTGAATGTGAGGAGAAATTCTCTTTCTAGTATAACAAGCTATGCCTCGTATCCCTCCACAATGGGATTTTTTGTTCCATGCCGACCACAAGACAAATACTTCCATGTTAGGGACCTTAGACTCCTCATGCTCCAAAGTTTCAGCTAGACAGATAATATCAATATCACTCTGGATCTAACTTATCATAAGACCTTTGCGCCATAAAAAGCCACGAGAATTCCAAAAAAGGATATAGAGTGTCCCAAATTCCTATTTATTATTAACCTTCTGGTCTCTATCCCTAATTCCTATTTATTATTAAACTATATATACACATATAAATTATATAGTTTATATATAATATAAACTATATATAAATTATATAGTTTATATATAATATAAACTATATATAGTTTATATATAATATAAATTATATATAGTTTTTAATATGTTTTTTTTTTTATATATATAATTATATATATTTTTAAGGTTTTTTAATATATATATTGGTAATTTTAAGTTTTTTCTAAAAACAAAATTCAATTTTGTATTTTCCATATATAT
>SNQJ01S0016906.1:105747-122178 GCA_010110895.2 Picea sitchensis
CATTACTTCACTTTATTATTTACCTTTTAAAATCTCTTAAACCACTTTGACTACTTTGACCTTTTGGAGCTTCTAGATGACATATGAGGGTCCTCCAACTTCGTAAGGCCATAACTCTCAAATTGTGAGGAGTTATGTGACGTTCCACATACCACCAGAAATGGAATGACATGTACTATCCATATAGAATAGCATTTTCTGAAAATATATCATAACTCATAACATTATCCATCAAACAAACTTGGGTTCATTACCCAAACCTAAGGTCTCCAACTTCTCATGGCCATAACTCTCTAACCGTAAGGAGTTATGTGACGTTCCACATACCACCAGAAATGGAATGACAAGCACTATCCATCTAGAATAGTTTACCTAAAAAATTCATTGTCCTTCATCTCATTATTCCACAATTAGCATGGTTTCTCTTACTCCACAAAGCGTCTTCCCGTGAGGGCTTTCACCATAAGGGGACCACTTTGGAGTTCATCCATATTTACTTCTTATCAACCATGACAAGAAAATAGTGAGTCATATTTTCATCAAACAATATTGGGTCCATTACCCAAACCTTTGTGTTTCATGGCTTTCTTCATGGGTTGACATCAATGACAACCAACCTTAATCAATAGAAGCTTCTTTGTTTCCTGAACGTGGTAGGTCTTGTTGAAGATGTATCTCTATTATACTCATTATTCTTTGATTCTTGTTGAACATGGTTCCTTCCTTTGAGTACTTCTACATAACCCTTATTCTTTTCTTGATTCTTCTTTTCTAGCAACTTGGGGGGGCTTCTCTTCAACATTCTCTACGGATGATGTGGATGCTTCTCTCTCTTCAATATCTGTGTTGAGCTTGATGACTTTGACTCTCAATGTGACAACTTCTTCTTCAAGCTTATCAACCTCTTCTTATTTCTTCATCATTTGACTCTTCATGAGTAATTATGTCCTCTTTGCTTCTTCAAGTTGGATATTCAAGGAGATTATTTATTTTTCAAGTATTCTCTCTTCTTGACCAAATTCTACTTCAAGCTGATTTAAATCATTGGTTCTTTTCTTAAGATGATCTATCAATACATTCTCTCTCTTTTTTTATTCTTCCTTCTGTGGAGCTATTTTTATTTACAAACATTTCTTATGATCCTTGAGAGTTTCTTCATTCCTTCTGGCTTCTTCTAGTTGACCCTTTAACATCATGATCATCTACTCGACTTCTCTGGAGTTGGTGTTCTGAGATTCTTCTTTATTTGACCTCTGATTCTTCATGACTTATTTTGTTTGTGTTTCTTCTTCAAGTTGGATCTTCAATGTGATTATATCATCTTCAAGTTCTCTTTCTTGTTGACTGAAATATGCTTCATAATTATTTTTCTTTTCAATCTCAGGATTGTCTTCTATTTCATTGGGATTTTTTGTCTGATCCAGATTATTTTTGGAACGAAATGAAAGTCGAGTAAATATAATGAAGTACTCGTGAAAAATTCTAGAAACATAGAAATATAGCAATACTTTATTTCTATTAATGAAATAATTGTAAAGAGACTATAAAATACAGAGTGCAAGACTCGCTAGAATGGTGGCAGCTTTATCTCTGAGAAAAGATGTGATGGCTGCGCTCATTCGCCGGAAGATGATTACAATGAGGCTTTGAAGGATTTTTTATGATAAACATGAATTCCAAAACCCTAGACATCCAAAAACCTAACCCTAGGAGATGAAACGCCAAAAGTCATGTGGACCCTGTTTGGTTAAGTTAGTACATTAACTTCCTGGGGTCGTAACTTTTGCATACGATATCTGTTTTAGGCGCGTGATAGCCCATTGTAAAGGTATTTTTGCGAGCTACGCATTACGCCATCAAAATCTAACTCTGTCTACATTTTGATTATGGCAAGACAAAAAAAAACATTGTTTAGGGCCCCAAAACGGCCCTGGAAGTACAACAAGATGTGTCAACATGAAAACATACAAAATAAGTCGGTTGGATTAGGTGGGAGGCCACCAGTATCTACCTGGAAGATGTGAAGGGATTTAGACAGCTGGGAAGTGTAGAACCCACAATTACAAAGAAGTACAAAAGAACATGTTGTAGTAAAAACTAAAAAGAGGAGCCAGTTGGAACAGGTGGGTGGCCACCAATGTCTACCTAGATCAATCCTCCCCCCTTAGGAAGCAATGGTCTCCATTGCATTGAGTACCCAGGGAAGAGGGGGAAGCATTTTTTGAATCTGACGCTTGGTGAGATTTGTGCCTTGTTGGAGAAGTTGTGCTTCTTGGCTTGTGGAAGACTGTCACAAACCTATTTCTAGAGGCGTTGAATCTATACCACCAACTTGTTGTCTCTGGTTTGGATGGGGAATTGTGTAGGCACCATTATAGGTGGAGAGACAATATATTATTTCTCTTCAAAAATTGGTTTTTGTTGGATAGAAGGTGTTGAGGCTGCAGTGGTTGTAGTGATCTTTTGTGCATCCTTTGAATAGATTGTGAAGAGGATGAATTTTGCAGTATGAGAGATTACCTTGTGGCATTATTTTGGTGGAGTATTAATCGAAACTACCTCTGGTATTATGTAGAGATGACCTCTTAGATTAATAATGACACTACGAGGTCTAGATTCATAGAGAGCATGATGTTTCCACACATATGGTTCTCCCAAAACAACATCACAGAAATCAAGAGGGGAAACATCACACACTACTTCATACTTGAAGGGATGGATGCCATAAGACAGGTGACATTGCTGGTTGACGCGAATATCTCATCCTTGGTGAAGCCACTCGATGTTGTATGGTTGCGGGTGTGGTGTCATCGACAACCCCAACTGTTTGACGACCTTTGTTGAGATGAGGTTCTTTTGGTTATCGTTATCAACAATGAAATGAAATGGGGTCCCCTTCACCCACATTTGTAAATGGAAGAGGTGCTCCCCATATTCAAGATCTATTGGTTCTTCTAGTTGAATTGTTGTGGTCGCGACAGTAGAAGTGGGGTATGCATTGATGATCTATCTGTTTTCAATATTTTCTGGATCGGATTCTGAATCAGGGTCCGGCTCTATGTTTTTTACCTTGGCCACCAATGACTGTTTAGAGAAACATTCATTGGTGTTGTGCCAGGAGATTTTGTGGAAGTCACACCACTTCCCAGTCACATCATTCTTCGTCTTTACTCTACCCTTCTTGTCTTGTGTATTGGACTAGTTTTCTAGATGTTGTTGGTTAGGGTCGTCTTTATTGTGCTTTGGTTGTTGCATATTTACATACCCGAATTCCCAGTTGTTCTGGTGCCTAAATTTCTGCTTGATTTTGACAACATGTCGATAGGAATCTCCCAATGATGAGATGTTTAGGAAATCCATTTTGGTTTGGATGTACCTATGCAGAGCCCCGCAATATTTCAGAACCAAATGCCGCTCAAAGTCTTTGATATCCAGCTTGGTGTGCAAGGTATGGAAAGCATTTTTGAACTACGGCACTGTTTGACTCTTCTCTTGCTGTAGTGAGGTCCATCTCATGTACTGGTCCTCATAGTTATCAACAGGATAGTATTTTTCTTTGACCGCATCCACAAAAAAATCCCAAGTGGGATCGGCCCCATATATTCCAGATTCCTCTATGGAACTTTTCTCCCAGTAAGTTTCCCACCAACATTTGATATGGGGGAGATCCTTGAGGAGTGTGAAGGTGATATTTTCCTTGTCGAAAAAATTTTGAACAAACAAATAACCTTCTAATAGATTTAACCATTTTTCTAGGGAATCCACATCTATCTGACCTTCAAATATGGGAATATCAAAATTAACTTGTACCTTGAAATGAGAGGTTCCTCCAAAATGGTCACTTGATGAATATGTGTCTTTTTTTATCGGAAGTCATTGAAGGATGTGTGCAAAATTCTCCATCATTCCGTCCCTCTGTTGCGCGAGAGCTTGCTCAAGCAATAGGTTAATAGAATATTATGCTCTGTCGTTTTTCTTTTCTTCCACCATCAAGGTTTGTTGGGCATGCGAGAATGATTTTCCTCAATAAATACAAGCTCGAGACCCAACTGGCTATACTCGGACCTCGTCAAGGACATGCACGGAAAAAAACGATCAAGAGCAGCCTACTTTGATACTATTGATCCCAATTATTTTCGAAACGAAATGAAAGCAGAGTAACTATAATGAAGTACTCATGAAAATTTCCAGAAACATAGAAATACAACAATACTTTATTTCTATTAATGAAATAATTGTAAAGAGACTGTAAAAATACAAAGTGCAAGACTCGCTAGAATGGTGGCATCTTTATCTCTAAGAAGAGATGTTGCAGCTATGCTCATTCACCAGAAGATGATTACAACGAGGATCTAAAGGCATTTTTATGATAAACATCAATGTCAAAACCCTATACATCCAAAAACCTAACCCTAGGAGATAAAATGCAAAAATTCATGTGGGCCTCGTTTGGGTAAGTTAGTACATTAACTTCCTGAGGTCGTAAGTTTTGCATATGATCTCTATTTTAGGCGCGTAATAACCCGTTGGAAAGGTATTTTCGAGAACTATGCATTACGCTGTCAAACATTGACTATGTTTATACATTTACTGTGGCAAGACAAAAAAACATTGTTTAGGGCCCCAAAATAGCCCTGGAAGCACAACAAGATGTGCTGACATGAAAACATACAAAATAATCCAGTTGGATTAGGTGGGAGGCCACCAGTATCCACCTGGAAGATGTGTAGGGCTTCAGATAGCCCCGAAGTGTAGAACCCACAATTACAAAGAAGTACAGAAGAACGTGTTGCACTAAAAACTAAAAAGAGGAGCCAGTTGGAACAACTGGGTGGCCACCAATATCCACCTGGATCATTGTCTCATCACTTTCAATCTTCAAATAAGGGAATTCAATTTCAATATGTCTATGTTCTTCACAATTAAATCAAAAGTACTAACTTTGGTAGGCTTCTTCATCATATGATTTTTCATCTACGTCGTCTTTGGCATTCTCTGACTCTATGATGGGAGAAGGATAGATATTATGTAGTTTATCTCGGAGTTCTTTAGTTGATGAACATTTTCTCACTTTTTCTTTTATTGAATCAGGTAATCCTTCCATAATGAAATCCATTTTTATTTTTATTTTTTTCTTATTCAATTCCTTCTTGGCTACAGTCTTTGGTTTCTTTGAACCATTATATCTTGTAACAATTGAATACCAAATATCATATCCATGTGCCTACAAAAATGTTTTCGCTCTTTTTCTCCATATCTCATAGTCCAAACCATTATGACCATTGAACATTGGTACTCCATTCATATTGCACTTCATGATATACCTTCCAATGGTTAAATTGTTTCCCAAAGGAACTGGCTCTGAAACCAATTGTTGAAATACTGAGAGGGGGCGGTGAATCAGTATGATCACTTTATGCCACTTTTAACCACAATATATATCTTTCACTTTAACAACAATGTTCAGCAGTTTATCATCAATGTATCATCTATGATTGCATTCAATGTATCATGAACATATAATCATAAGCATCATTACATCAACAACATCACATCAAATGCATAGTACATCAGTATTTATGTGGAAACCTAAATGGAAGAAAACCATGGAATGCTTTATTATATATATCAAGAATTATTTCATAGGAAGCACCAACTTCCAAATTCTCCAGTTGCAACTGGAAGGAGGATACAACCCCCTATTCTTAGGCTCCAACCTAAAGGAAGCTACAACTCCTTGAATTCTCTAGCTCCAACCAAAAGGAGGCTACAACCCCATGATTCTCAGGCTCCAACCTGAAGAAAGCTCCAACTCCCTGATTCTTCGGCACCAACCAGAAGGAGGATAAAACCCCCTTTACTTACCCTGTCCTGTCACTGTGAAATATAAGTGTAGACCAACTGTCACTACCACAATCACTTCCCCTGTCACTGCCATTGTCACTATCACTCTCACTGCCACTACCACTATCATTGTCACTTCCACTGTCACATAAACCTTTAAGCTGCTAACCTATCATTATCAACCTGTCCAACCTGTCACTGTCACCGACACTCAACCATATCCTCTCACATGTATCATACACCAAGGAGACCTCTCAACTAGATGTCCAACATCACCAACACATGCCTCTACCAAGCATGTACCAAACCATCAACTTGTACCATCAACCATGTACCACAAAAAGTACATAAACCACACACCAACACCTATACCAAACCATGCATCAACCATGCACCTCAATCTGTACCAAACCATGCATCAACCATGCAACTCAACACCAAACCACGTACCATGTGCCAACCATGCACATCAAACATGTACCACATCATGTATCATACCATGTCCCAACCATGAACATAAACCATGTACATCAACACCATACCATGTACCAATCTTGTTCCATACCATGTATCAACCATGCACCATAAAAAAATGTCTCAACCATATATTGTATCACTCAATCATGACATACACCATGTACCAATATAAGAAATGCATGCATCAGCAATGTACCTCAAGAGATATACCTCAACCATGCACCTAATATGTTCCACAAGCATGTGTCAATGCCTCTCAAGTATGTACCATACCATCACCAAGCATAAGATACAATCACATAAATGTAACTCTTAAAATTTACCTTTGATCATGTAGCTGACCTGATACTCTATAATATTGACCTGTAACTCTTCCGTATTCCTTAGCAACCTGGTACAAACATCCCTTCACAACCTTTCACAAGCCCTTCTACATATACACGACTTTATCTTCTATTGACTGTGTGTATACGTGTTTTCCTCCACTACAGCTCGTGGATGTACGTGCTTCTCTATGCCTACAACCCACAAATGTATGTGACCTATATTTCTTCATCCCGTGGATGTACACTACATGTTCTTCTTCAGCCCACGTATGTAAGCGATATGTCCTTATTTAGCTCGTGTATAACCTCATAAAACTAGGGTTTCTAGTTTTCTGCAACTCTGAAACTTTCACTCCTTCAAATATTCACTGCCTCAAACTTGATACGTCAGATTCAACCTCAGATTTATTAATAGATTTTCCAAAAGAGAAACCATAACATTCACAAGATATATATTCAATGTAAGTGTGTGTATTAATGAGAGACTCTTTGAGGTGTATTTATATTAATGTTAGGTAACCTCTTTCTTTATTTTAGGAGTTTCTTGTTGCAACCACTTTACGCTTTGTAACCAACTAGGGGCTTCTTAACCACTCTTCAGGGCTTCCAAATTTACAAGGTCATATCTCCCTAGCCGTGAGGAACCACGTGGAATTCCACATATCACCGGAAATTGCACGATGAGTACGATCCATCTATGAGGGTCTTTCCTGCATTTACATTTTCATTCATGTCCATATCCCTCATTCAACTTCAGGTACCAAAACCACACCTCCAGGGCTTCATGTAGACTTCATCAAATGAACCCATCACATTTGTTGACATCAACCAATCCATCAATGAAAATTAACTCACCATCAATATCAACCACATATCTAAGGCTTCTCGACTTCTCCAAGGGTTGACATCAATAATAACCAATTTTCCAAACCAATTGTCCAACAACTTAACTTTTATTTAAAACCACATTCATTGCAAACAAACAATACAATGGATATGTAAATATGAGTCTGGGTGATTAAAACAAGGCCCAAGTGGTGGCAACGTTATATGATATCAATGTTTGAGCTCATATGATAAACCACATGCATTGTGACAAAAAGAACTTTCAACCATTTAATTTCAACATGCCACCCCTTTTGATATAGAACCAACAAGTATTATATAGATGTGATGGCATTTGGGGTTATATAAAAGACTTTTATATATGGTGGACCATATAACTATACCATGCATAAATTTGCATAAGTGGACTTGCCTTCTTTTCAAATATATCATGTAACCAAAGGTCAACCTTATAATAAATCCTTGTTGAGACATGTCAGTTATAAGCAAGAAAGAACCTTTTTATTGCTTCATAATCTTCTTATACAAACATTGGCATTTATGAGTGGAATATATGTAGGATAGAGGCTTTTTGAAATTTTTTATGAGCAAAACCTTTTTCATCTTATGTGATAAAAACTCGTAATCAAACTGAAGAAGAAAAAAATACTACTGCAAAATGTAGATGATACTATTTCAATAGAAAAATAACCTTTAATCCTGGGAAATAATTGAAATAAAACATCTATTCTTTCTCCCTAGGGGGTCCCACCTATAGTTAAATATTTATATATCATAGATAATAAAATTTAAAATTATGCCTTGCAACTATTTGCAGGTTGATGGTTAGCTTGTGAGTCAACTGAGTCTACTGATATGATTAAAATCATTCAACTTTCTATGTTGATTAATTGTGGTGCCATTGACAATTTGTAACACCCCTCCTGGTGTTAATTATTCAATTCAGACACTTGCATATAAACATAATGGAAATTAAGTTATGTTTAAGAAAATGTGTTAGTCAATGTTCACAAAATACTTAAGGTTGTGTAATTGCATCAAAATGTAAAAGAAGGTGTGTATATATTCGTGTAGTCAATTTGGTTTAGCTTGGGTGGCTGGGAGGAATGATTGTTATCCTCCCCACCCAAGTTCAATTCCCTTAAGTGACATGCTAAGCTCTTAATAAATATATAGTTGTAACAACTTCAAGCCTTGTTGTTGCCCAACCTTGTGTCATGTTCCCTGAATATTCTAGGGTTTACCCTAGGTACCATCCTCAAAATGAGGGGAAGTACTCGGTGGTTTTACCTAGGCAATGTAACCTGGAAAAAAAATATCATATTTTATATATAGTTGCAATATATTTGTTTAGTCATTGATTGTTTAATACTTGGTAGAATGAATCTAATCGTTATATTGTAGCAAAAGTCTTCTTAAAATCAATACAAATCTATTCAATTACAATTACTCTATTAAAGTCAAAATAGAATCATTATCTTTATCCAATCGTTACTTCTTCATGAGCAAATACTAGATATTAAACATTTATTCTAATAGAGAATTCTTCGTTAGTTTTGAGCTTGGATTTTAAAGATTTATACAATATAAAGTTGATTATATATGTAATAAAACTTACTAAAATTACAACTTAGTATTGATCATGATAAAAAAATTCCCCAATTAACTTCCACGTTATATTGTATACATTTTACCCAAAATAAAATGCAATATTCACAATTCTTTCTTTGCATGGTAGCCATAAATAATCCAAAACAAGCATATAATATATATGGGATTCTTAGTTTGATTGTATTATATGTGAAATCCCACACTTGTCCACGATAAATGTGATATCAAGTTTTGATATCGCTAATTGATTTTCTTCTTAAGATTTATACCACACAAACACCAATCTATGTGAATGTTTTGTTAGGCATGAGAAATTATGGTTCATATAGCTCTGGAATGTCTTCTCTCCCAGACCTTTGGAATTGAGGCAATGGAACCCACATGAAAAAACTAGGACTTTTTTCACTTTGGCTCAATATCCCCATAGGACCAAATTACATTCTCAACCAGCTACATGCCAATTTTGTTCCCTCTACTTGTCGTTTATGCCTTCGCATCAAGATTACTATGAAACACCATATTGGAAACCTTAACTTCAGGATGTTCACTCTTTGGTTTATTAAAACCATGCAAACCTCAAAATATTCCACCCAATTTCTCCTCAACATCGTTCCCCTTGTACTTCCAAGGTGCCTCTTTTTCCTAGTTGAAATCTTTGAATGGTCCTTCTTGTTTTTCTACGATTTGGATAATAGATTGGAAGTGGGTATACCTTACAAAACCATAATTAATTTACCTCTTACTATTGTTGGGATAAATATTGAGACTAAAACCACCCAAGAACAAGGTTGCGCTAGCAGAAAGTGTGAAAACCACTCACCAAATAGAGATAAAGCCTGGGTTGTCAACATTTGGTTGCAAACCCTTGATTGGTCAAGAATAGAAGCTCCTACAATCATAATGGACCCTTCTTGGATTGATATCCAAATAATACTAAGAAGGAATGAGGATGTGGCAGAGGGAAGTAGATTGAGATATATTCAAGTGGAAAACAAGGTAAATCATGTAGACACCAAGGTGAATGGATAGGAACAGATAATTATGGAATTGCTCCAGCCAGTGGAAGATTTGGGGCAAGAAAGACATGAGACAGGTGATCTAAAGAAAGTTGTAGAAACACTCAAGAAGAGAGTGGAGTCTTTGGCACATCAATCAAACACAGGTTCTAATTCACAGAAGACAACAGAATCATCATGGGAAGGCCAAGCCAAAGTTCCAGAGGACAGGGACATTGCATCTATGGAGATCGAGGGCCAAGAACTGAACCATGGAGAAATTAAGGTAGCACTAGTTAATTAATAAAATTATAAGCATGTATTTTTGTTGTATTTTGATCTTAGGATAGTTTATAAAAAAATACAATAGTAGAACTACTCAAAGCTATAAGGAGAAAAATATTTTTGTAGAGAATAGTTCCATAGCTTTGGACTCTCCATATATAGAGTCGACTTTTTGTATCTATTCACTAAGCTATTTTGCTTCGGATCGGATTTTTTATAAATAAAAATATCTTCAATCTCTTTTGAAAAAAAAAAACAAGTTAACTATGGTATTTAAACAAATACCCAACTAATGAAAATGTGAGTACACACTCAACTATCAATTATAATTTGGTCAACAGTTTGCATGGAAGCGATTTCATAATGATACTACCACTCTAGTGTGTTTGTGTGTGTGTGTATCCATACATATACATATACATACATACATATGTGTGTGTGTGACTTGTCCAAATCGACACTAAATTATCAATTGAGATTTGATTTGATTCCAAAATGGCATATGAAATTATTTTTATGGATATAGAAGATACCATGTGTTAGCACTAGAAGTCACCTTCTGATTGCGTGGGAGGTAAGCCCAGTGCCCATCAGAGTTTATATGTCACAAGTTGGTTTTATACGAGGTCAATGGGCACAGACTCAAGACAGTATCGCTTTAACTCATAAAACAGGGACCGGCATGCACAAATAGGTGAGGTCTTGATTCAACTTCAGTCAGTAAGTTGAGATTAAGTATGAGCAAAGGGAAAACTTAGCGAGAAGAATGAATGAGGATACTATGGGCATCGGGCCTTCCAGCAGCTCGAAGAGAAAAAAACTCAATACTCAAGAGCAATCTTGAGATCAAGATTCAGACACTGAAATATGGTGCAAGAAACACAGTTACAGCTGCAGGATGATCAAACCTTCATCACCCTGCAACTACAACAACTCAATTGTATCTTCCATGCCCGAGCCATCCAATCTAAGAGGGAAAATACTACACAGGAAACTGATTAAAACTGGTCATGATGCAACTATGATCAAACCTACATCACGACAACATAACTACCCTCGAATGGATCATCCATGCCCGAGTGTTATAACACAGTTGTTACAGAGAAATGGAAAGGAAGTTGACTTCCATTAAACAAGAAGTCTCAAATATAGATACATAACCAGAAGAACCAGAGCTTCCTTAAAACTTTACAATGCGGGAGCCTAGCTCAACCATCGACCCTAACTAAAATATCAAAACTTCATATATATACTAAAAATGTTGCAATCACCAGGAGTGTGATCGAACCACCGCATTAAAATTTTCAGTCGACACCTGCTATGTCAGATTATGTAGGCCTCCTCATGTCAGATGCGATCCAGGCGCAGTTATGTTCTTTACAGGAAAATATTTCCATAAGGAAACTTCAGATTGACAGTCCACCTTTACGGTCGCTCTCTGCATGTTTTCCATTTATGTGGTGAGATGAGTTTTCAACCACCTCTCTCACTTTAATTAATGACCTACATTAGGATTGAAACGCAGCTTAATGCCAAGGGGGCAGCCACACGTTTCTCTCGGATGGGACACCATATAAATGCATGATTGCAGAGCCGCTCAAAGGTGGTTTATGTTCACACCGCTTTTGAGCCTCCAATCCACCACCGTTTTCCACGTATTACTTTTTCCAAACCATGGTTTCAATTGCGGGACCACTCAAGAAAATTATCGCCCGAGCACATCGCATCCTTGCAATGGATTGTGGTCATCGATCTTGTGATCTTGGGAGAGTATTTACGATCAATAGTTCAAATCTTCCCTCTTCAGATCAATGGATCATATCTTCCCTTTTCGAATCGGACAATCAAGATCCTCTTCGGGACTTCGGCCACTTCAAGACTTCGGGCACTTCGGCACTTCATACCTTTTTCTCTGAATGATGTGCTTTGATGCTTCTTGTGCAGGTCGTGAACTTGGACAACATGTTGCCCTTGACAAGTATATGTGATAACATTTGGCTCCACAAGGGATGGCATGCTCCCTGCGAGCTACCAAGAACAAGCAGTTCCAGTCACCTTATGCATTAGGCTATGGAGTCTAGCTCAAAACTTTCACTGAAGAAAATAGGGAAATATGTACACACTACTCCTACTAAAATGAAAACAAACACATGGGCTCCAGAAGGATCTTATTTATGTACAATCCTATACTAACTGATCTTTACAAAGTGCTAGGTGAAAGAAAACTTCCACCGTAGCCATTCAAGTAACTTCCTAACTGGAAGCTCTTTTACTATGTCAGTGATTGATAGCAGATGATGCAACTGCAACAGCAGAACGATTACATCCTTCGGCTTTCCTCCAGATGGAAATGGTGGGATAAGACTTGGAGGCTTCAAATCATGGAGGAAAAGCAACTCCATGTATTCCCTTATAGGCTCATAGGATGATTGACAAAATTTATTGGGCTGGTAGCAAAAAACATGCTTTGTCCTACAGTTCTTCACACACGGCTGAATGTCTCTGGAATGCATGGGTGAGTGAATGGTTGATGCAGGCTTATTGATCCCAAGTGATGGTTTCTCATTCATAGGCTTAGGGCAGGATATAAACTACTCAATTGACTCTCCCTCTTCTTTTTCATGGCTCTCCCAAGGGTCAGAGTCATAATCATCATACACAGGACCCATGGGAAAGCTCTGCTCTTGGTATTATGCAGGCCTAGGATGATTGATTTCCACACAATGTTTTCCTTCAATGTATAAAGGAAAAGTTTATGTTGCATGCTCTTGAAAATCCTTCATATTCAGCTCAGAATCTTATTCATAGATGTCATACACAGGCTAGCTGGTACCAGGTGATATCTGCTCATTTATAGGCTCTGAACAAGAGATAAATTGCGCATTTATCTCCTCCTTTTCTCCTTCATGGCTCTCCCAAGGATCAGATTCACAATCATAATAAAAAAGAACCATGGGAGATCTCTGCTCTTCATCATATTTGTTGGGATATTCATCGCAAGTTGTTTTTTCTTGGCCAGTATCTGAAATCGCTTCTTCATCATAAGTAGGATTGCCAAGAACATTTGTTTCGAGGACCGGAATATACTCTACATATTTATAAGAGCAGCAAGCACAATCTGCCTTTAATTCTTCTATTTCTATATAAAGTGATCTTACTAGTCCCACCAACTCACCCAAAGCATCTCGATCATCTTCATAGTCTTCAATAGAAATATCCATATCTTGATCACTATCCTCATACTCTTCACAACAATTACGACAAATAAACTCAGAGGAATAAAACTTTTGACAATGTCTATTGAAAGCTGAATGAAAATGTCCCAAGGAGGAGATGATGACAGGGGGTAAGGAGTGATACCACTGACGAGCATCTCCTGCTAATGAGAACATGAACATATTCATTAATACATCTTCATGATGTATCTCCCATTGATGCATGAGTTCATGAAACTCATGGAGATACTGAGCAGGGTTGTCCTCTTTACGCTCTCTAAATATGGGAAAATAATCACCACATTCATTTGGATTAGGAACAACATTGGGAAAATCAAAAAACCTATGTGATTAATCTGAAACAACTCTCTGATCAAAACATTGGGAAAACCAGGAATAATAGAGAAATTATAGGGAGCAAACCTTCGAGCTAGGATTTTGTCCATTTCGAACCAGTGGAGTCTCCAATCGATCCTTTAACCATGGAGTCATCAAGTGAATGATATGAATAATGAGTGTGTCTGGTCTTTGTTCACCATCAAAGACCAGATATGATCGTTGTGTCCTCCCAGGGGGCTCCAGGTGTAGCCAGATGCAGCCACACCGAAACAGTGGAGTCGGAACAGTGAAGTCGCCAGGTTCAAGCTACAATCTTCAGTGGTTCTGATATCTGATGCACCTTCATAATCATAAGCTCATTGTCGTTCTACCCAGGGAAAATTCTTCAATTTGTTACCCGGCAATGGTACTAGAAATGTTAGCACTAGAAGTCACCTCTTGATTGTGAGGGAGGTAATCCCAGTACCCATCAGAGTTTATATGTCATAGGTTGGTTTTATACGAGGTCAATGGGCGCAGACTCAAGACAGTACAGCTTTAACTCAGAAAATAGGGACAGGCACGCACAAATAGGTGAGGTTTTGATTCAAATTCATTTAGTAAGTTGAGCTTAAGTATGAGCAGAGGGAAGACTTAGCAAGAAGGATGAATGAGACTACTATGGGCATCAGTCCTTCCAGCAGCTCGAAGAGAAAAAAACTCAATACTCAAGAGAAATATTGAGATCAAGATTCAGACATTAAAATATGGTGCACGCAACACAATTACAATAGCAAGATGATCAAACCTTCATCACCCTACAACTGCAACAGATCGACTGGATCTTCCATGCCTGAGCCATCCAATGTAAGAGGGAAAAGACAACACAGGAAACTGATTAAAACTAGTCGTGATGCCACTGTGATCAAACCTACATCACAACAACATAAATACCCTCGACTGGATCATTCATGCCCGAGTTTTATAACACAGTTGTTACAGAAAAATGGATAGGAAGATGACTTTCATTAAACAACAAGTCTCAAATATAGATACGTAACTAGAAGAACCAGAGATTCCTTGAAACTTTACAATGTGGGAGCCTATCTCAACCATCGACCCTAACTAAAATATCAAAATTGCTTATATATACTAAAAATGTTACAACCACTAGGAGTGTGATTAGACCACTGCATTAACATTTTCATTCAACGCCTACTTTGTCATATTGTGTATGCCTCCTCATGTCAGATGTGAGCCAGGCACAGTTATGTGCTTTATAGGAAAATATGTCCATAAGGAAGCTTTGGATTGACAGTATGCCTTTACGGCCACCCTCTGCATGTTTTCCATTTATGTGGTGAGATAAGTTTTCAACCACCTCTCTCACTTTCATTAACAACCTGCATCGGGATTGAAACACGGCTTAATGCCAAGGGGTTGGCCTCACACTGCTCTTGGATAGGACACCATTTAAATGCGTGATTGCGGGGCCGCTCAAAGGTGGTTTGGGTTCACACTTCTTTTGAGCCCTCAATCCACCACCTTTTTCCACATATTACTTTTTCCAAACCACGGTTTCAATTGTGGGAATGCTTGAGAAAATTATCGCCTGAGCATGACACGTCCCCGCATTGGACTGTGGTCATCAATCTTGTGATCTTGGGAGAGGATTTACGATCAGCGGCTCAAATCTTCTCTCTTCAGATCAATGGATCAGATCTTCCCTTTTCGAATCGGACGGATGAGATCCTCTTCGGGACTTCGGCCACTTCGGGCACTTTAGGATTTTGGGCACTTCGGCACTTCAGACCTTTTGCTCTTAACTCTACGCTTTGACGCTTCTTGTGCAAGTCGCGAACTTGGACAACATGTTTTCCTTGACAAGTATATGTGATAAAACCATGTACCACTCGAGTATATCCATATGATAATTTTAACTTTTAATAAATTCAAATTACTTCATTAAAAATGGATTTCAAGGTGCTATAATGAATACTTACATAGAATTGAATTTTAAACTAAAATTCACTACAAGGTTACGATGTCGATTCCCAAGATTTCACTACAATTAACAACTACATAAATAGTTTAACTATCAGATAAATGGAATCTCTTTCCTAAGAAAACGTTTACTCAACAGTGCTCTAATATAATTATCAAATAAATGGGATTAATTTCCTAAGAAATTGTTTACTCGACAATGGTAGAATTTAACTATCAAATAGACGGGATCGATTTCTTGAGAAATTGTTTACCCAACAATGGTATCATTTTTTAAGGAATCGTTAACCAATCAGTGTTATTCGATTTCTCATAAATGGTTTACCAATAGTGCTATAATATCAATGCAATACATAATTCAATCACACAAATTTCCAAATGATTTGTCCAATAGATGGTTTACCAACTATGTTATAATATCAACGCAATACAAAATTCAATCCCACGAATTTCCAAGTAGTACACATAATATTATTTATTGGTTGTATCAACACAATACATGAACTTTAT